>CAJNOJ010000009.1:877335-996717 GCA_905250025.1 Adineta ricciae | reverse complement strand
TGAGTAAGAGATCTAAAGAACATTTATTAAAAGCTACTTGACCATTCGTTTCTTTTCTCTTTGATCATTCAACTGACATATATTTCGTTTATTCTTCAATAGTTAAACCCATTATCAATATATCATGGAATCAAAAAGAGTTGCCCACGATGTTAACTGTCATTGAAAACACATTTGAAACGATTCATTGTGTAATATCAGCCAATCCGCCGGCATTAGCAAATATTGAATGGTATAAAAATGATCAATTAATTAGAGGTAAGAATTCAAGCGAAACATATTCACACGCGTTCTACACCTGTGCTCATATTCGACACATTAAAATTTTCTTTTCTTCTCTCTTGTCACTTTCTCAAATGAGGAAACAGTCGACGTGTCAACGAAGACAATTCAATTATATCGAAATTCTTTTAGGGGAAAATCAAGAACAATTGAAGTTGAATTTTACACGATTAGAAAACATACAGAGATTAACTTGTAAAACACGAAATACTGTTGGACAATCGGAAGCAAGCGTCAATGTCGATATACTCTGTAAGCAAAGAGATATGAACTTGACATCAAATGCTTTGTTTTCGTATTAGATAAACCGAAGTTATCCATGATTGAACATATCACATTGAATCAAGGAGAGAAACTTGTTTTGAGATGTTTGATTGATTCGAATCCATTCTGTCATCAGATTCGTTGGTTGCACAATCAAAAAGAAGTTCTCACTCAACCGTGTTCATTAATGAACCGAACACAAACGGTATCCGAATATGTCATACCGCACGTTTATCGAATACATTCAGGAAAGTACACATGCGAAGTAAAAAATTGGTTGAATACGGGAAGTAATAATCGATACGAAGCAACGACAGCAGTGTCTACGGATGTACGAATACAATGTAAGTTGTCAGTGTTCTATTTCAACAGGACTTTCTCAATTAAATTTTGATTTAGATGCTCCATTTATATTAAATTCGATAAAGAAACTAGCGGTTGTCGAAAATCAAGATATCATCACAGCGTGTGTGGTTGATGCATATCCGAAGGCAGATATAACTTGGTTTGGACCATCTGAACAGCGTTTAAGTTCATTCGCCGACGAGAAAATGCTCAATTTAACAGTAATTTCATCAAAATTACATTGTAAGTTCATATTGAACTTTGTTCCTCACTGATTTTGTTTTTATATTAGTACCACCATCTTATTCAACAATGCTCGGCACGTATCGATGTATAGCCAAGAATCAATACGGTCAACATGAGTTTTCGATGCATTTTCAACGACCTGGTCTGCCAGATCCACCCACTCAACTACAAGCAATAAATATCACGCATGCTTCATTTATTCTTACTTGGCAAGCGGCTTACGACGGTGGCTCGAATTTAATATATCATATTAGTTTAAGTGGAAATCGTTCGGAGGAAAGACAAACAAATTTGAATTCCATTAGATTCACAGGTATGTCTTGCATCACGAATGTTTTTCATGCAAGACGTTTGTCTTTAGATTTAAATGAAAATTCGCGTTATTTTGTTAAAATTCGTTCGCAAAACACTCTGGGATTCAGTGATTATTCGACGAGTATAGTTATCTCAACAACCGAATATCCATTCGCTCCGGATGAGTTTCCAACGATTCAACGAGCTTATTATACCGTTGATGGCCGTCGAATACGTTTTCATTTGAGTGAGATTCGTTCACCGTTGATTACTAAAGATCAACTATGCATTCAACATTATCATATTCCATCATCGACCGTGGAAACAACTGATGAGTATCCATCATGTATACCATTGAATTCTCTTCAACCGTCGAACGATGAACTTGAGATAACAACTGAGGAGAACAACGTACGTTTGAAACTGTGTTTGATCAATCAAACGGACATTTGCTCAAAATCTGTGTCAATTCCAACCGGTGTGGGCTTATCGAATGATTCATCTGAGTTAATTTTGATATTGATTGGTAAGTAGAAAAGAAACAGAATGTAATGTCCATTGTCTCTACGATTCAATTTATTTAGGTGCTATTTTGGGTTTGTGTTTCGTCGCCGCTCTGATTGGTTTGTTCGTTTGTATTCAACAACGAAGGCGGCAAACGAAATCGAAAAGTGGATCAACTGATACATTGAAGCCAAATTCGAACGGAAACCATATTGACAACTTTCATGCAACACCTGTTCGAGTCGTTGACACCAATTCATGTCTGTATTATCCAACACAAACACCAACGATGAATGAAGGTATGCAATTGCAAGAAGATGAACTCCACCAAACAACTTTTGTTGTATTTTAGTTCGAGCGCACAATAGTGGCTTGTTTTACAATCCAGAACTCCCAAACAGTATCTATACAATTCAAGGTGAGTACAACAAACAGCTGAAATGCATATATTTCTATGCATATTCAATGATCCCATCTCTCTAATTCATGTCAGGTACAAACAAAATGGCCATAAGAACAGGTTTCGCACGAGTTAAACGAGGCTTAAAAGTAGCCTGCTAGTGTCACACTTCATCTTCTGTCAGTATGTGTGCTTGTTTGATTTGATCACAAAACACATAAACTCTCTTTATTCTTCCTCACATTTCCAATGCAAAATGAGTCTTTTCTTGACATTAAAAATTGTTTTTTTTTCCTATACTAATTTCTTGCAAAAGCAAATATATCGAACAGAAAGATCTAATGTGTTGTTCTTTTCTTTTTGTTTCTCTACAGAAAAGAAAAATTCAATGTGTTTTGATTCCGGTATGCCATCAACAACTTCTGACAATTCCGACTCGGCTTGTTCACAAGTATTATCTTCATCCGACATCGACGGACATATAGCGAATGGGTTCTACGATCGTTCAGATGGAGAACATCTCGTCAATGGAAGACTATCGTCTAAAAAAGTTCTTCTACCTGATATTCATCATTTGTTTCTGGGAAAATACAACGGAGTGACTGATATTCCACCATACACAGTGGGCGAAAATCATTCAACGTTGCGAATATCATCGGAAGAAGAAAGCGGATTTTCCACACCAACGAAACCTCATCATGGAAAGAAGCTTGTTTATGAAGTTGTTGTTTGAATCTGTCGTTTTGTTTGTTTTTTGTTTTCTATATTTATACATATTGTACCTCATCTATACATATATTCTTCGATTGTTTGCGTGTCTGTGTGCTTCTCTGTCTCTTTGCGCGAAAAACTGACCCAACAAATTTCCTCACTTTTTGTTTTTGTTTTCATATACTATAAAGACAAGACAACGAACTGTTCAACTTATCTCACTTGAAGAAGAAAAGAACGAAGCAGCTCGCAAATACTGCGCAGATAGAACATCAGCTCTGTTTGTTCTCTTATTAGCAATGATTTATTTTTCATGAGATAGAAAGAAAAATCGCAGAAAGATCAGCAAACAAAATCTGTAATTTGTTTCTCTTAACTACGTGCAAATACACATACGCACGTGCATGGGTGTATGTGACACTATTTGTAAGTGGTGTACGAGACATTGTCAACATTTTAAACAATCGTTTTTTTTTCTTTTTTTGTTTTCATTACATTCAACGATTGAAACACTACTCGTACATATTTATCGCCGTCTACACGAACGATCAACATTATGAGCGTCGTACTACCGAACAGGTTTCCTAAATTTTCATTGTGTTGTTTGTTAATCGATTGTTGATGATTTTCATTAGTCGTTTTGATGAAGCGATTCCGCATCCGATTTTGGATAACTCATCGAAGATGATGCGACTTATTGGTAATTTGATTGATTGTTCAATATTTGTTAAGAACATAAAATCTTTTCTTTCATTCTCTAGCTAATCCGGTATACGATCGACTAACATTGTCACGTGCAGCAAATGTTCGTAAATATAATTCAACGAATACTGGTCAACAAGAACCACAATTAAATAGGGAAAGAGAAACAAGCGAATATCCATCGTCTCAACCGATTGATGCAGAGGAAATCACAACAACGGTATAGATCTAATGAGAATATCATTCTGATAGAGAACGACAACTAACTAAAATCAGTTGTTTGGTGAGATATGAAGAGATTTCATTTCCTTTACTAGCCTCTGTCACATCCATCGGATTCGAACGTCAATCGAGCACGGTCAAAATCGGCCCCAAAAATTCAATCCTTACTACCAATACATCTTCGGACAGCTTTACTACCTAATTCGAAACCACCACGAAGTGTTACTCCCGGCTCTCATTCTCGTGTGCCTACCGCTCGTTCTCGTGCATCTACGACACGATCTCGTGCTTTAGCTGTTCGTGCACGTCAACGTGCTCGCCCAAATCCTGCTGATTTACCTCTTGAAGCTATTCAAGCTGAATTAATTGCCGAAACTGCCAATATCCCTAAGCCTGTTCCTGATCGCACCATTCGTTATGTAAATACCCGTCATGGTTTCGAAGTTCAATACTACTCTTCACGGAACTGGCTATCAACCGATGTCTATACAAAAGACACGTTGCCACAACATGAGCAAACTTTTCGAGAGATGCTTGAAAAGAAACGTTTGCAAGAACGGTTATCTCGAAATATTTACTCGTCGGATTACTATAGTCATCGACTAAGCGATTTACTACATACATATAAACAAGGAAATTTATCGCACGCTGAATGGGCAAAACAGAATTATCAATTACATTTTCTCAAAACTTTGTACATTCAAGCAGTGCAGCGAGAACAGAAGGAGCGATCTGAAAATGCAGATAATACTGATATAGATCGTCCAACCTCAACAACACCAACTCAACCGAGTGAATCGAAAGATACGAAAACGGAAGAAAACATCGAACAACAGAATAATCAATCACGTACTCATTTTAGTAATAATCTCATTGACGAAGCCTCGTTCATCTCAACGAATTCCTTTACTCTTCCAATATCCAGTGCAACTGATGGAAATCCGACACCGTTACCAACGAGAACTCGACTTGTTTCCATATCAACCAACGATGATACAAAAGATTTTCATCGACCAACAATTTCTCAACCGCTAGTTCGACCGAAAACTGCCTCGACCGTCGTCAGTTCTGCCAAGAAATCGAAAGCACTCTTTATGTTCGACGAGCAACGATGGTCCTTACAAGCAATGGTTAAACGTGTTGTCGGTCTAGCAGATAAACGTCCATCAACGTCAAATCTTACCGAAACACAGCCTCTATCGACGATGAATATCCATACTAACAACAAATCTGAAAAAGTCGCGTGAAAATATTTCGACACGCATCATTTTCATATGCTGTAAATGAATTTTTGCATTACTTAGTAAAATATACAACTTTATAAACTTGCTGACACTTTTCTGCCAACGACAGCCGCACCTTTTCATCGCTCATATTTTGTATTTATTGAAGATTTTGACAACTATAATGAGAAAAAAAACCTCTGACTGTATTGTTTTGTTTACTAAATTAACATATATGCATTGCATAAAGTAAATTTCGAAAGCAATTCACATTCTTTTACTTTAACCGCTACGTAACAGAAATGTTGAACTTTCAATTTAGATATTTCTTCTTTTTTTCTCTCGACGTATCCGACGCCATACTTTTCTTTAAACGTATCTACTCATTCTGCGCGTCGGCAAGTTCGCTTATTTCCTTTTCTTAAAAAAAAACAAAACTCTTTTCACAGCCATAGTGTCATATATTTCTGTCCCGTGTTCAACAAAAGTTCCTATGAAATTATGGTGGTGTTCAGCAGCAAATATCCTGTATGCAATCGGCTCATTAGGCTATCTTGCTGTTAATATTGTCAATCTCATCGATCGGACAACTGTTGAATCATCCGCTACGTACATTATTTTAGTTCTTCTAGCCATTCTTTTTGTGCTTGACGCGTTACTCTACACAGCAGACTGGTTCGAACAGCGTGCAACAAAAAAATGCCGGGAATTATTTGCTTGCATACTTAATATTGTCGGAAGTGTTTTATATCTAGTCGGAGCAACCGTGTTCAAAAACAAGACAGTTTCGACCAATAACTTCACAAATGTAACTGATATATCAGTGTTTGTATTCAATATCGCTGGTATGTTAGCATTCCTAGGTGAATCCATTCTTTCATTTTTCGCACCCCGCATTACCAAAAAGTCATCGAAATGTTCCGTGGAATTCTTTGCTCATCTACTCAACTTTCTCGGCAATCTGACTTATCTGTGCGCACATGTTATTCAACCAATCATCTCTTTTCTAGCGAGTCACACGACACAATACTTAAATAAACTAACTGACATGATTTTTATTATTATTCGTCCTGTACAAATTGGCGGAGATATTATTTATGTCATTGACGCAATACTTTATACAATCGTCTGGCTGAAAGCGAATGAACAATTGAGAAAAGTTGGTATGGCATGGATAGAGCGTGGACATGCAACGATTAACAATATAATCGAAAAACCAAAATCGAATTTGACAAATGCAAATCAATTACTAGATGTAGAAGGCACGGTGGTACGACCTGAAATGAAAAAACCGATTGTGAAGTCGAAACCACAGGTAGTAGTCATCACAAAAACATACTCATCAAACGATCGACTTTGTGTGGAAACGATCGGCTGAGTTTTGTTTGTTATGTAGAAGTTATTAACAAGACAAGTATGTTATTAGCAATGTCTTCAAGTGGTTTCTATTGTAAATGTGATTTTTTGTGAATACACACATGCAAAAGCAATCAAGAGGATCTGATATTGATGATTCTATACGGTTCGTTGATGAGAATCGTTTTCTGTCTGTATTGAATGGATTATGAGTTTTGTTTGATCGTGAAACGAGTTACTTTACAAATAGTATACATTTGTCCTTCTTCTAATCCTCTCAATTGGCATCCGATACGACATTTGTAATTCTTCTTAAGCCACTTTTTGTATTCTTCAGAAGTTTTTTTTCTATTAAATAATAATAATAAATATTGAATTTTTTTTCTCTTCGACAAGCAGTATAAAGTAACAATATTGCTTGGATCTACACAATATTTGTGGAAGTTTATCCGCAGAGAAATCAATACGAGTTTCTTTGTACTCTATGCATGTATACAATATCGAATGAAAACATCGATTTTATGCTCGAGTAAGATACATCAAGTAGATATTCTGACATGATATAATAAAAGTAATCTATTCTCTATATCACCCATTTTTCATATTCTAACGCATTGTTTTTGTAGTAAGTACATATTTAGCTTTTATACAGTTTCGCCATCTCTTATCATACCATTCTTTCCTTAAAAAAAATCATTACTCTCCTTTTTGCCTTCGAAACTGCTTTTACATAAACACATCTGATCCGTTTTGCTCTCGATATAACTGTATGTGGATATGTCTCTATATATAAATACACATATGCTTTCTCAATAGTCAAGTACAATCATCATCATCGATCACGAAAAAAAAAGGTTTTTTTCCTTCCCGTCTTCCATTCACCTGTGCAATTTAATCAAAGAATGTTAATACGACTTGTTTAGATGAAAATTTATAGACAGACATCCGGTTTTGATATATTTTCTTGCTTCATTCATCGCTATGTATAACAGATGCTTGATAATCTTGTAATCTAATGAGGAGTGTAAAGGAATAACCTCGAAGACACCTGTTGATTTGTTTTAATGATATCATCACACTTGTTCAATGTCAATGAACTAATTGTTTCGAAGGATAATCTTTGTTAACAAAGACCAATGATAGTAAGTTTCTATTTTGTATTTTGTAGAATTTGCCTTTTCTTCCGCGCAGAAAGAAAGACAACTCGAATAACTTCTCCAGTTCGTAAGTCTCTCTCTCACACGGTTGCTTGCTGCTTTCTGTCTACAGAGTGTGACATTTCTAATCTAGCCGTTGACAAATTCTGATTGCTTACCATACCAACATAACAAGCAGCACGTAGAGGGTTATCTAGATTAGCTTTGTTATCACTTTGTCTCTATATGGATGTGTTTTAACGACAGCAGCATATCAAACGAAAAATATCGATGATGAATATCTCGAGATATACCTAAACTTGTTGTCCAAATTGATGGACTTCGCCTGTTTTCAGCTTATCTTGACGGTATTTTTCTTCGAACATTTGTCATATGATGCTGATAAATGAGAGATAGATTAAGATCTTTATAGGCCTCTTTTTCTCACCAACCGCTGCTATCGATAGTGATGATGTGACACGCTTCGTTGTCATCCGTCTTAACATTACATATACGCTAATTGTCATCGAGAAGAGTGCAGACATGCGTCCATTTATGCGTATGCATACATTTATTTCATAGATGTATTATGACAACAAGAAGAAAAAAAGAAACGAGGTTCGGATTTCGACATTGATTTGTGCTCATCGGTAACAAAATAGGATTGAGATGGCAAAAAATCAACATTGTAATGAGAGATCTTGCTTATTTATCATTCCGCCAGGCGTGGAAAGAGACGAACGGAAGAGAAACTGCTGCATCACACCTTGAAAGTTACCGTGAAATCACACTGATCGCGGTTTGATCAGTGAATTAATTGATCGTATACGCACGGTTTTCGAAAGCAAATAAATATAATTTGTTTCGCAAGTTTACAGGTGCAAAACACCAAGAATAATATCAAATCATTTCATTACATATATTTCAATCATCCTTCGCTTTCTTCTTCTTTTTCTCCTTATTGTTTATCTCCCTTTTGTTAATGTTATGTTTATTGATGATAATTATTTTCTTTTGCATCATTCACTACAGGGACTATTTATTTCTTTCGTTCATTATCTTCTCGCCTTTTTTCTTTCTTTCTCTTCTTCTTTGTTTTTCGTGGTATATACTTGATTGAGTTTCGCTTGCATCTTACTCGATTTTCTTCCTTTTTTTTGTAGTCAAACAAAATCGTACACGTACATAAATAGACAGATGAAGAGGCACTTACTGGAGATGTTTGCTGGCGGTTTAAGAAAAGAAAGACGAAGAAGGAGAAGTATGTGGGTAAGAACGGAAAATATCCACATCTTTTGCTCTTGACTTCTTTTTTGATAGTGTTGCATGATATAGACTATATATATATATGTATACAAATGAGTTATGTACCATATTAATGCACATTGAGAGAGGGAGAGAGAGTGTGTGTATATCTATCAGTTTCATACTTGGAGGAGTCTATACTTGTGTTCGGTTTTCTTCATTTTACGGTCTAATTGCGAAAAACGACGGCTAGTTAATAAATCAATCTAGAAGACATAGTCTTGATTTGTTAATTAAATTGATTTATCTGATGTGTCAAAAAAGTGCGTGTTTTTAAGAGAGACAGAGAGAAAACCAAGAATGCAGGAGACACAGGACAAAGTAGTTAGTTCGACCTAAGTTATCTCCTAGTATCGAAACCATTTCAAATCTCTTATCAAGATTGTTGCAATTATCACAAGTAATCTTCGATAAACGTCCTATTCTAGATTTATTGTCGCAGATTGTCCGAATCAGATGATTAGTAAAGACAAGTCGATGCGAATGACGCGCTATGATACATCATCGCGTCTTCATATCATAGTTTTGTACGTCCTTCTTGCTAGTCTTACTATAGCCTGGGGAATCTATTTCGTTCATTCTTCTCGAAATATACAGACACAATTGGAAACTACGTATACGGAATTAAATTCAATGAAAGAACGCTTAGAAGCGCTTGAATCCACTCAAATAACCATTTCGACCAATACTAATGGATACGAAACACTACGTCGTCAATCTAGATATGCACGCGTCAAAGCAAAACCAAATAACAAGCAACCACAACAAAAACCAAAACAAGAGAAATCGAATTCAGAGCCTCAACAAGTAAATCCTGATCTACTTTTTGGTTCAATTCATTTCAAAGTACCGGTAAAGCGACATGCATCATTTTCATCGGAATTTAACCTTTTTCAAATGAAATTATAGCCATTAGCAATGACGACTTTCTGCGTTAAATCGGTAGATCATTGCAAGAAATTAGTGACTGAAAATGAAGGTAAATGATAATGAGTCATTTCAATTAAAAAATTATATCTGTCTATTTGTTTCTGTGCCATTTAGAATTACGCGGTCCAAAAGGTGATCGTGGCGAACGTGGTTACCCAGGTTTGCCAGGTATGCCAGGTCTGATTGGACCTGCTGGACCGCCTGGTATGTATACAATAGGACAGTGAACCGATGTGCAACGATGTATTTCTTTTAAAGGTCCACAGGGTCCTGTTGGTTATACGGGAGCGACAGGTCTTCAAGGGCCAAAAGGTGATCGTGGCGAATCGATCCGAGGTGAACAAGGTAGATCATTGAAGAATTTTGGAAGTAAAAATGAGAATATGATTCATTGTTTAAAGGTCTTACAGGTCCGATGGGACCGCCCGGCTTTCCAGGTCCACGTGGTGAAATAGGTCCGCGGGGTCCACCTGTACGTATTATAGTTTAACCTACATAAAATACATTAGCTTTAATGTGAATTTTCGTCTAATTAGGGTGTTTGCACATGCCCTCGAATAGCTGTACCATTTCAACCGCCAATATCGTCTGCTATGTCATTTCCACCAAGCAGCATTGTATCAAGTGTCGATCAAAAACAAGGTATATCCCTACTTTATGACTTGACAGTATCGTCTACATTCTTCTCCCCTTTTTTTATTGCAGATTCTTCTCGACGTGACGGTAAGTTATTTCATATAATTTAAAATAGACTGGCATTTACTCTACTTCTATTCTCAAAACAAATCAGCTGTCCTCAGCCGTGCACAACGTATGTTAGAGCTCAGTTCACTGTTCTTCTTTTGCAACTTCTTTCCTGGTCTCGTTTAGGATGCGTATTTTCCTTTATTGGTACACCTGTTCTTCTCAAACAAGACAATTTCACGTTTGGCGCTTGGTTTAAGGATCCAATGCCAAAAACTGCCAATGGAGCGCAAAAAGTCTATGTTACACGACATGTCACGGGCACGCAATTATATGAATACAATAGTGAAGCTGATCTCATTAATGGTACACCCAATCGCATCATAACTCTTCCATATCCTTATTCAGGTGTTAATCATGTTGTTTATCAAGGTAGTTTCATTTATAATATTCAACATAAGAGTACGATTGTACGAATTGATCTCGTATCCGAAACCGAAGCTCAACATGTTGACATCTCAGCTAGCCGTGAACCACTCTACAATACTCCACAATCAAGCTGGTATGATTTCTCGATCGATGAAAATGGTCTTTGGCTGCTATATCGCGATCTACAAACACGAAATTTCATTGCTGCTAAAATCAATCCCGATACATTAGATACACAAAAAATGTGGGTGTTACCATATAATCCCTCAAGTTTGAGTCAAGGCTTTATCGCCTATGGAGTTTTCTATGGTGTTCAGCATTATAATAAACTACAATCGTATATTGATACTGTCTATGATATTTATTCGAATTTAGCATTTACTACAATGAAGATTCAATTCGCTGTACCATTTCAATTCTTAGTACAATTAACCTATAATCCATACGAAGGAAAAATCTTTGCATGGGACAACAAACATTTACTCTATTATGTTTATAATGTTCAACGTGACAAAACATTCAAGTGTTAAAAACAAGCAGGGAGTTGTTCTGTCCTGTCCTGTCCTGTCCGGTGATGATAATGATGATGACGACGACGACAATAGCGATAACGGAAAAAGAACAGTGTTAACAGTTTAGTTTTTCTTCTTCTTCTTCTTCTTCTTCTTTTCTTATATTGACTTCTCAGGTGTAAGCTTATCTCTAATGGATTACAATTACTTTACATCAGCCTTGATATCCGTTTTTTTTTCTTTTCTTTTTGTCATTTCTCATTGCTATATATTACAAATAAAAGAAATTCGCATGTTTGTGTGATTTTCATTGTTCTTTTTGTTGCGCTTGTCTTCTATTTCTTTTGACCATTGGTTCGTCACGGGTGACGAACAAGGATAATGTGCATGTGAATATATACTTGAAAAAGCAGTAGAAAAACCTTCAATCATCAGGTATGAGTTACGATAGCACATACTAACTGAGCATGACCTTTTGTACAAGGTATCTTCTGTAACTTTTCGACGACAATAAATAGTTGTCTCATGGACTGCACTGGTCAGCCTAGGCAATAAGTCAAAAAAAAATACGAAGGCATACCGTGCGCGAAAGTGAGACGCGCTAACTGACGCAACGATAGTGAAGAAGCAAAGGGATTTTATCTGAGAAGGATGAATAGTTCGATTTCTAGAAGAATGGTTATGGTTTTTTATTGAACGTTAATGTATATTGTCGCGCCTTGAACTTTCTGCGCATTTTTGAGGTATCGATATGTGACAAATCAGTGAAGCAAATCAATTCCTTCTTTCTTTTTTCATGACTCTTGTTATACAAATTTATTTCTTGCCAATGACTGTATGACTTTCAAATGGCTGTACTAACTACTAGATAAACGTCTTCTTCATTTATCAATCGCTCGGTCGATTAAAGGATTTGTTGTTGTAGCATTTGTAAGTATTCTATTTGGAGTGACAAACCTTTAGCATGTGACGATGGATTGTTTTTTTTGTATTTGCACATATTAGAAAGAAAGAGTTTTGAATAATAATCAATAAACATAATCTATTGTCTTATAAAGAAATACCAACATGTTCGGCTGCGGATATCCATGTTCATTACCAATGTGTTCACCATCTATGATGTGTCCATATGACGTACCGGTTCCACAGCCTTGCCCTTGTCCTTATCCTGTACCACAGCCATATATTCAAAACATCTGCCAACCGGTCGATGTACCAATTCAAAATACAATTCAACCGGTCATTGTACCAACACCGGTCTGTGTACCTGTGCCTCAACCAGTGCCAGTTGATCGACCATGCGCTGTACCCGTTCCTCAACCTGTACCGGTGCCAATAGAACAACCTTGTCCAGTACCTGTTCCTGTTCAAGTGCCAGTTCCTCAACCATATCCTGTACCGCAACCGTTTGTAGTACGCGAACCAGTGTGCGTACCTGTTCAAGTGCCAGTACCAATACCAATTTATTCGCAAGAAGTAGGAACGCATAGTGTTATTACTGAATTAATCTGATCCTGTATCTAGGAATATTACTATCCTGAGCCATATTGCGAAGAAGAATATGAAGAGCCAATATATATCAAACGCCATCGTCATCGTCATCGACGACGAAGATCGTGTGCACCGCCTGCACAACCAATCATTGTACAGGTTCCAGTTCCAGAACCACCTGCTATCGTCGAACAGCCACTTCAGGTGACGGAATACGTTCAAGATATTTACCCACCAGCACAAGTGTATACCGATCAAGTGCCTGTGGTTAGTTAGACGCTTTTGATCCATTTACAGTATGAAACGAATAATCTTATGTGTATATATATATCTTCAGGGTTATGTTGCAAGTAATTCCATGGTTCAACAGCCTAGTATCATTCAAAATCAAGAAACACTCAATTGCCAACCAGGAGTTATTCTACCGCCTGCACCCTACGTACAGCCACATCAACAGTTAATACAACAATTACCTTGTGGACAGGTCGTTCAACGACCCCTATGTGTAGGAGGAGGAGGCGGAGGTGCTTTACAAACTATTTTAGCGGCACAACAACCCTGCCCTCCTATGCCCAATAGTGGTTGTATACCAAGTCCTTGTTTTTCCAGTACGCAACTATGTTGATAAACATAACTTTTAGTTTTTTTTCATAAATATGAGCCAACGAAACAGAAGTATTGTACTTGATACGAGAAGAAAGAAACTATTAAGAGAAGAGATTCCTTCTCAGCGAAATGTACCCTATTCATTTTTCTCGTCATAGCAGATCAAAATTTCATCATTAGAATATATCATATGGTATTAAATGATGAGCGCCAAGACCTTCGAAATGAATACCCTATCTATGCCATCCACAATTGTTTTCTCTTCTGGACATCTGTCGTTGCTAAACAGCGTGTCGTGAACTAGTTAGTGAAGATAATTATTATACATTTATTTATGTATCCCGGGAACGATTCAAGGAAAAACATACATTTAGGAGAAACAGCCGTTTGTGCATGTATATATAAATACTATAAATGCGATAAATGAAATGCGATCTATGTATACCAAACACATGCGCACATTGTCAATGTATAGCAACCACCAATAGAGCTTTGATTTGTCGTTCTCCATCTATCATATCAAAATAAAAAGAAAACAGTAATGAAGTAAGTAAAGTAATCTATATTAAATTGAAAAAAGGAAACAGAAAATCCCCTTAATACTTTGTCTTTTTTCATCATTATTCTCACAGTTTATCAATGATAAAGTTAGAACCAATCGAACAGAATACCAACTATGCTACAGGCAGTCCTACGATGATTTCAACGGCCATATCATCTCCTCGTTCGAATAAGAGACTACGGAAAGCCTCATATCCAATGAAAGCTATCAATCCAACACAACTTTTACTTCCAAATCAAATAACTCATTCGCCCATGGAAGAACCGTTGACTTCCATCGATGGTGATTTATCTCGACTTGATCATCAAGAGGAAGAAATGCAAAATCTACCTCGTCTCTCATCTTCAAAACGGCCTCGACTGACTTACAATAAACGTTTGGTAGCTAATGCGCGTGAACGTGAACGTGTTCATAATCTAACAGCAGCATTCGAAGCTTTACGAAGAGTTCTACCAATGTACGGTGATCAAGAGAAATTAAGTCGACTGTCGATATTACGCATTGCTTGTTCGTATGTTCTCGTGCTTGGTGCATTGAACGAAATGGATTTTAGTCAAGGCGAAAATGCATACACATTGAATGAAACTTTTCATATGCTTTCCTACACAATTCTCAATGAACTCAAACGAAAAAAATCATAAACATTATTAGAAATTTCTCGTTTTTTTTTTTTGTTATTCATAATTGGCAAAAGAATCTTTCATTTTGGAAAAGAAATAATTTCGTTGTTCTCAGTTCAAAATAGATACGTGCACTACGTCCACCTTCTCTTTCCTTTACACATGTAGATGTCGATAATCAGTCTATCGCTCCGTGGTCACTGATAGGACGAAAAGAAAGACTTTTGTTTCATGACAAACAGACGGTCAGTAGAGTAGAGAGTGAATCAACGGTTCATTTTGATATTGAGATTGTCATTTAACCAACAAACTCACTTGTCAGATAGAAAACTCTTCCACTGCTCAAAATGTCAGATACATTTATTGACCAGTTCAATGCAGAATGCCATGGGTATTTGAAATCGGAATTAAATACACGTTTATTGTCATTATTATCAGCAACAGATAAATCAACAGCATCCGAATACTATTTTGCAGAATATCAACGGTGTTTGAACGAACAAATGAATTTCATTAATTACATAACTGAACAACAGGCCTCCTTGGATACTTTGAAATCCTGCGAAACAACGATCGATGCGTTTCTCGAACGATTAAAAGCAGTTCATCAATACGAATTGAAGCAGAATGATCTTTTCGAACAAATCTTAAATGAGCTAACAACAATGGTAAGAAAGGAAATCTGTCCGAGCCTTTCTCGATACAAGATTTTTCTTCGTTTCTTTCAGAATCCATCCGGTAAAACAGAACGCCTTCGCCTATTAGAACAAATCGACGATCTTATCGCAGAAAAAGCCAAATTAGCAGGTAGTATGAATGATACTAATCCATCACCAATGAAACTCGCAGCTAAATCGAGCGATACATTTAAGAATATTTTGTGAGTTTTTTGTGTATTTTATTGTAAAAATACTATGTCTATATGTATACATATATATTGAATAAAATCAGATCCTGTATCTTGAATATTGTATAGTATAGCTTTTCAACAGAAGAAAAACGTATGCAATGAATTTATTGTAGACGAATGTGAAATGGGAGTTTTCAGGCAATACTACTTTTTAAGTAAGCCTATTCTAATCTGTGCAACAACTGGTCTATTGTGGGCAAGATTCAATCAGGAGAGCGATGCATATAAAGAAGAATTGAAAAAGACCATTGACAACGTCGATCTTCTCTGTCAAGCGTATAAAGAAAAACAAGGCATTCCTGGTATGAATCATATATTCTTGTTTGATTAATTTTCTCTTCTTTTGTTTTTTCGTTTGCGTTCATCAGGTGTGAGCATCGGTGTCACAATGCATGGATCAGCTGTTTGGAAAAAAGGCTTCGGTTTGGCCGATATTGAACAACGTGTTCCATGTACGTCGGACACAGTTATGCGTATCGCAAGCATCAGTAAAACATTTACAACTGCTATCGCTGCACAATTCGTGGAAAAAGGTAAACTCAATTGGGATGACACAATTGACAAACACCATCGTGAATTACCAAAGTTTTTATACGATAATGTACTTGTCTCGATTACCATACGTCAGTTAGCAACACATACCAGTGGTATACGTCATTATTGGAAGAAAGGTGAGGTTGAAACTGACGATGAATTCGTCCTACCTGAATATTATCTAACACGTTCGTACCCCACCGTCAGCGAAGCCCTTTCGATATTTCTTCACGATGAATTGCTGCATCAACCTGGTTCATCTTGGCGTTATACGACACATGGATATACATTGCTGAGTGCCGTATTAGAATGTATATCGGATGGTAAACAAGCATTTCCTACGCTTTTACAAGATTTGATTATCAGGCCACTTGATTTACGACATACTAAACTAGAATATCCAGATGAAATCGTACCGAATCGTAGCCGATATTACTGTCGTCGTACACTCAAAGAAGGTTTACGCAACGTTGCCTATGTTGATTTATCATATAAATGGGCTGGTGGTGGAATGCTTTCAAATGTGAACGATTTACTTGTTTACGCCAATACTCTTTTACAATGTTACCAAACGAAATCGACTCGTTCAGAATCAACTCAACTATTTTTAAAAGCAGAAACGATCGCAGAAATGTGGTCACCAATAGCCGTTACAAATGATAAGAATACTTTCTATGGTTTAGGATGGATGATTTCCAAAGAACGAACATCTGCTGTGCATGAAGATGCGATTCCATTTCACGTTTATCATACGGGCGGTGCTGTTGGTGCGACATCAGTTCTCTTAATTATTCCATGTACAAAGAAATGTTCAAATCCTCGTTGTGGTATATGTGTTGTTATATTAGCAAATCTTCAAAGTGCCCGTGGTATCTATCAAACAGCTTTAGATATTGCCTTACTATTTCGTCAAATATCTCCCTGTTCAAGTAAATATAAACAGTGACATTCGTTCTCGCTTGTTTTTATCATGTCCGATATCTGTTTTACAATCGATATTGTAGAAAATCTGTATATATATATAATGAATACACTAGTTCATGATTTACTTTTTTTTCTGTATGAATTGATTGCAACGGCCGTAAAATGTCAAAGCGTTCCATGACAAAGTGTCTCGTAATGCTACAGATAACATATGGAATATATTATTAGACAAGTGTATTTGACTTCTTCTCTACGATAAAGGAAAGGTCAATTGCCAAACTCTTGTCTGAAAATGATTAACAGCATCTATATTCAATATTGCATATCTGTGAATGTTCATAATTGATATGTACTTAGTTTTGTTGGCTTATATTGAAGGAGAAAAGCGACTCAATGTAGTTACCTGATTTTTTTCATACTGAGATAGAGTGTTGGGTAGGAACATGGTTCATTTTTGAATCTAGATGATCGTTAATATTGATTCCCAAGAGAAAAACATGTCTATCATTTGTTTGCATAGCAATAAGAATAGAATAGAAGAAAATCGGAACCGGAAACAGTTTTCCCTGACTCCGGAATGGAAACTGTCAACTAAAAGATCGATCATGAGACATTTTCTTTACCTGAAAAAGTCCGATAAAACTCAAAGGAGATCTACTCGTCAACCTTCACAGATGTACGCTATAACGAAGTTCCATCCACAAGTCAATGATCGATGATTTCAGTTTTCTCCATCATTAAACAGAATCTGGTTCACGCGATCTCAAGAATGCAAAAGTGCCTTTACAGACGGTGTCATTCACATAAAGAAAGAACGAGTCCTTTATCTCACTTCGGTATCGTTCAGTCTCTTTATGTCAATAATGGAATCGGTAGGGTGTAATCGAGAAGGGAAAGTTGAGATGAAAATAAGACAGAGAAAAGCAAACTAAGCCGAAAAGAATCATGTTAGTAGTTCTGCGTCGGTTTCTAATGAAAAAAAAAATAGAGAGAAAATGCAAACAGAGAAAAAAATGTTGGTAGGATGAAGTATGCGTGTCTCTGTCTCGCTCACCCTTTGTCATAGAGCACTAGACTAGAGTGACTAATCAATGACAGAATTTTTCTACATGGTTGCAGTTGATAAGAGAGAAGATGCTGAGAGTGGAAAAAATGAAGCTTTCATCAAGCAGAAACTTGCAGAATAAGAAGGAAATGAAGAAATAGAGCGACGTCGAGGAAGAACTTCTCGGTATCGTGAAACAGAGAAGAAGAAGAAGAAGAACAAGAAGCAGAAAAAAACGAGGAAGAAATGGAAAAGATGTTGTTGATGACTTGTTGAGCGAGAGAAAACGCAGCTGCTCTTATTTTTCAAAAAAAAAGTTCATTGTTATCTCATGTTTTCAAAAAGTATTATTCACAATCATTGAACACGCATTCTATAGCACTTAGGTAAGTGAACTTTTCTTACTTAGCTTTTCAACAACTTAAACGATCATTCCAGTTGAGAAGTTCTTGTCAAAAACCTGATACATTCAATGCTATACAATAATCTATACTGGAATTATTTAACTATTTTTGTGTTGTACTGTTTCCTATTGATCAAACCTGTGTCAAATCAAGGCTTAGCGTGTTTCAAATGCATGACCACAAATCCATCCGACGATGGGTGCCGCGATCCATTTTCTTCAGTGATTAATCCAGTGCAGACTAATTGTCAGGTAGATTTACAGATGATCGTGCTTTGGCTTCAAAATTCCTTCCCTGAAGAGAAAAAAATAATAAGTTCTTATCTCTTTTTAAACGGAAAATGTCTTATTACTAATAATTATGTTTTGTATGTCGTGTTTTTCCTTGAAAGACGAAATTGAATAATTGAATTAGTAATAGGAAAGTTAGTTATGAACGATGGGGCATAGGGCACTTCAGATGGAGAGAAAAGCTTCATTTAGTTAGCAACTGAATCATATAAGAGTCTTCAACATTCTTTAGGCGACATCGGTGGGCAAAAATGGAACATTTCCGGCTCGATTCTGTGTTAAAATTAGCGGTCGTGTGTTAAGCATCGATAGCGGTGGGAATAATTCCTTGTTAAATACATTTATCTATTATCGAACATGCGTTGTTGATAACATCATGGAATCCACTAAATCATTGGAATCATCCGGCAATTTTCGATTGAAACATTTTCAAAATATGCCCGGTACAATTCGTCTTCAAGGTACAATGTCCCTTTGTATATACGATGGTTGTAATCAAGCAAGAAACTATTATTCGTCATTATCAATTATTCTTATGTCTAGTTTCTTTCTAATATTTAAACACTATTATTAAGTGTATGAATAGATAACTGGGCACGAAGCATTGTATCGAGGCGCTGAGAATGAGATTTCTTTCCTTGAAGATATGTGAATTATTTTTGTAGATCGACAAACGAATAACGAGGGAGAATGCTTTTGTAAACTAATATTTGTCTAAAAGTTATTTTTCTTTTTCCAATCATGATAATATAAACATGATAATTAATCAAAAAAAACAAAAACTTCAATGCAATGCTATGGGGAATTGAACAGATGCTGACAATGTGAACTCTGATTTCAACAGATCTATGATTTTTCATACGGATTCGAGATAATCTCATATGAATATGTGATATTCTTCATGTTCATGCTATTATTGGTCTCACTTGGGTTAGTGATAAGCAACTATCCATACCGACGCATGATCGAAAGAGAAAGAGAAGTTCTAACAATGGCAAAGTAGAGTATTGCATTTTAATACACAATGAGATAGATGAAATAGCATGGAAAATGCACTAGTGTTAGTCTAGCATTTCCTGTGTTTAAGCTATTAGAAAAATATTCACGACTAATCTGTTTTTGTTGGACGGAAAGGAATGACAATGCACTTCGGTTTCATGATATTACTGTAAGACTAACCATATTGGTGCGTGATGTTGAAAACATTTTCCATTCTTTTGATCTAGATAGTCTATGATGTCTGAGCGCACACATTGTTAATTATACTGAAGAGTATCTGTCCCTTTAATTGGGGAATTGTCGATCTTTTGGATTAGTTCTTGATCAGTTCAAATTAATGGAATAGGAATGTGATTAATTTAGTTCATCAAGAACTCTATATACCACGTGAGAGATGAAAACTAATTTCTTTTGCATGATGTTCATCTAGTTCAGCTCTATTCATAAAATATGAGTGAGGAGAGCTTGAGAAAAGCATTGATTTTCATAGAACTGGAATGATTTGATAATCTTGTCGGACTCTAGCAACAAAAATATGTCAGATGAGTATTGAAAGGCGATTCTTTACGATATGTAATATAATCTTAACTGCTGATTAGTTTTGGCTGTAGAGGATCAATGCATGAGAATAGACTGACAAGTAGATAAATGGAAAAAAAAGTTTTAATCATTTAGCATTCAGAACATCATGGTCGATGACTTCAACCGAGACATACAAATAAAATTAGATTTATTTATTGATCAGAACTTATAAATGAAACCTGAAAACAAACACAAAAAAGTAAATATTAAAATGATGACAAGCAATTAGATTCATCTAGTTGTGCATCTTACCATTACATTATTGTCAGTATTTACTAGTATAGTACAAAAAAAAACGAGATAAAACACCTAAATTCATTGACAATCATGTGAATTTATGATGTTTTCTATGCATTGCGTGGATTTTTGCACGTTGATAAACAGGATCATCATCAGCATCTTTCAATGTAACATATCGACTCGCCAGACAGACAATAGAACACGTTGAGACGACGATGAAAGCAAAAGCTAAATAACATGTTTTTTCATCGAAATGGTTTGGTATATACGGTCGAATAGCAAGTAGCAGATGTTTTTGTGCGTAAATACATGGTCGAATGAAGAGCGTCAATAAACTATTGAGAAGATTCAAGATCATGAGTGCTTTTTTATCTGGAAAACATGAGATAGACGAAATGATCACCGGTATTTTATTCTGGTTCAAAATTTCACCTGCTGACTTCAATTTGACTAACAAAATAGAGAATATAAGGTAGCGGGTTATCTTGCGAATATCGAAAAAAAAAGATTCAGAAAGCGAAGGGATGAGCAGAAATGGAAAAGAATGGTTAAACATGAGATTATCACGAGCAGAAAAATAGAAAATATTTGAATTGAAATCGAACTACATTAAATGTTTAAAATTAGAATCAAGTACTACGGCTTGATCTTGTACGGAATTAATAGCGAATTTCGAATTTTGACTGGGTAACAATGGTGATGTTAGAGAAGGAACGATGGTATTGGTTTCTCGCGCAGTTTTCAATCGTTCGAGTTCTTGTAATAACTGGTGATGTTGAAGTTCAAGTTGTTTCTGACGGAAACTATTCAACACTTCTAGTTCTTCACGTTCTTCGGCTAAATATTTCAGTGAAAATGATCATGAAGTGAAGAGAACTATGCCTTACAAATGAAGAGATTTTCTGCTTTCGAATATTCATCTTTCAATTCAGCGACATGATCAAAGATTAAACCATCAACTCGTAAATCCAATAAACATCTGGATACTTCCTTATCACCTAGAACAAAACAATATAAAACTGTCGTTTTTGTTCTCATTTCATCAACGAGATCTTACTTGCTTCATCACCCCAAATGAATAGTAGTTTACCATTGTCCTTAACATTCTTAACAAATTCTTTATTCAAAAGAATATCTAATGCGGGTGCTGCCAAACCGGACAATTGTTCTGCGACACAAAAGCATAAGCCAATATCGATTGACCATGTTCGAACGTCCAAATATTGTGGCCAATCTCCTTTTTCACCTTGTGTTAAAAACAAAACTGGGAAGGATGTTTGTTTTCGACGAAGCATGGAAGCACAATCAGGGTCGAAAGTCGATAGAACAATCACGCGTTTACCCGCTAAAGAAAAAAAAATCAAATGTCATATTATTCATAGGATGCCTTTTGCAGCTGAAATTTACCGTAAGTAAGAAGGCAGCGAAGTATACAATCGATATACTCATTTCGTTCGAAGAAATGATTTTGTTCGCTGCCACCTTGTCGATATTCCATAGCATATTTAATCTCCACATTGAAACCAAGGTGTGGATCGAGTTTTTCGAATAGTTCTTGTAATGTTGGAAACAATGAAAGAAATTTTTTCTCATCTTGTTGTTGTCCAGATTTTGAACTTATTAATTGCTCGTCTTCTCCATTGCATAATGGAGTGAATGTTGACATTGATGAATTGTTCGGGGTTGGATTCGTCGGATCATCATCGTCTAGCTCTTCATCAGCTTTGCGTACTTCACCTTCTTTGCTGGCATGGTAAATCTTCAAGGATTGTAGTTGTGGTAAACTTAGATCCTTAACTGGAACAACGAATAGTTCGGCTTCATGTCCCTTGCGTTTGAGAGTAATTGCGACTTGAAAATCATGGTACACTACCGGAATTTTGTCCTTGGATAATTGTACGTCAAACTCGACAAAGTCAAAACCAAGTTGAAAAGCACCTTTGAACGAAGCAAGTGTATTTTCACTAACAAATTTTGTTTGAACTGGTCTTGATACTGATGAAGGTGGCAGAGTTGACGAGTCCAACGAACGGTGTTTGCTCAGATCAGGTGGTGATGCTGACGATGATGATGATATTTGTGCTTGGTGTTTTGATGGTATGTGTTCTGTATTTGTTTTACCTAGACCACGATGGCCAACATTGACGGGTCGTCGGCCTTGACGCCAATATTTCGATGGCGAAACAGCGAATTTTTGTTGAATACCTTCCAATGGTGTTATTAATAGAACATCGATTTTTATTTGTCCAATTCTACGATAAACGAGAAGCGTCGTTTTGATTATCAAGATCAATAGAAAATACTCACGGATTGTGTTTGAGCCCAATGATTGGTACTATTCGATTGAGATGCTTATTATCCGCTAGTTCAAGATTCGAATGGATTGGTAAAACATATGCAAAACCGATATGTTTTCTTAATGGCGTTGTTTCGTCCACAAGATAGAAATCGATGTGATAGGCAACATTTTCCGGTTCAAATGTTTGAATTTTGACTACCATATAGTCATCTTTTTCCAGTACAGCACCATAATCGCTTTGAAAATTGGCTTCGCAACCCGACAAACGTAAGATAGCCGATTGAATGAACACTTTCGACGTGGGTGTAAAGACTTGACTAGATAGATCAGGAGAGATTTCTTCATTTTCTTGTTGGTAATTCAGATCTATAAGAGTAAACACAAATATCAAAGTTGTCTTCTCAATGATAGCTATATACCAATCGGTGACACTTTCAACGAAAGTTTACTGTTACGTAGTTTTGTTGACCAGATTTGTAAGGCATTGGAATGAAAACGCAACTGGATTTCTGTTTGACCAGTCAACCATCCAATGTCAGTACGACATTCTCCTTTATAACAGCCGAAGATAGCTGGAAACTCGTCGGGTGGCGTGTTCTCAATAGACGCGTCTGTTATCGTCGGTGCTCTGTCATCGGAATAGTTGGTCAGATGATTCAGTGATAACTGACGTGCATTCTTAAACGTTTCCCCTGAAAGGAAATCCGTAGACAATATCATTAGTCTCGATGAAAAACTTACATTTTTTCACAATCAAGTTTAAATCATCATCAAATCGGACGATTTGCGCGATTAGATATCGGTAGGAGATCTTTTGTGGACCGTAGATTTTAATATTAGTTGACCAAATTTCCTCTTCGTCAGTCTTATCCGTTCGATTCAATGGGATACATCGACTTGGAAGCCATTCACCTAATTGTTCACATGAACCAGTAACTAGTACACTATCACATGGATTTAACTTCTCTTTGATATGTACGCAGAATTCCACATCGTAAACGACTCGACGAATCATGATGTTGTCGCGTTGTTTTTTCTCTCTCAATTGCTTGATTGTAAATAATCCAAGAGAAAAACTAAAGATTTATATATATGAAATAGACGCATATCTAATATGATTCGTTGACAGGATAATAAAGCAGTAAATGTTACCAGGCACGATCAAATCAATAGTCGTCTTTCATTGTTCACTGACAAAATGAGTAACAGTGGAGAAAAAAAACGAAACAATAACATATTTCTTGCCATTTGTGGTGAAATGAAAAAGGGTAGGAGATACAATAAAAAGAAAGAATAAACGAGAAAATGTCCTCCGTCGATAGACGATTAATTAATAAGACAGTTGGCGAGATATGCTTTTATTATTACGCACATGAACACGTTGAGGGCGTGATCAACTCGTGATTCATTGGGAGAAAAAGCGGCAAAACAGAAGCGAGCTCACAATATACAACGGAAAGGCACAGAAAGAAAAGACAACTGCTGCGTCGCTTGTTTATCATATTTTGCAGTAAATTCCATCTTTCGTAGATGTCACGTATAAACAGTCAAAGAAAAAAAAAGGCGTGCGATAGTATTACATGCGAGTTATTATGATGAATAGTGTAAACGTAAAAGTTCACTTGACGAGAACGAAAGTTCAGAAAGTTTTCTTTAAAAACTACCGTCATGCACAGATCATATTAAAATGTTAATCAAGCAATAAAAAATGTGGTTTTTACGACTTCGAAATAGTGTGTGGTTCTGAAATAAAAATGAGATATTTATGAGTATATGTTGTGAGAATATTAATTACCCTACCCTGGTATTTATTATGCGTACACGCATACTTGCCATGTATTATACCTGCTTATTTGGTATAAAAAGCAAGCAGTAATCGGGAAAGGATGTTATGTATTACCCGGATCGTAAAAAAGACGATACTTTTCGAAAATACGTGCAATGTATTTTCGTGATAACAACGAACGTACTATTGAGGACAAGGTTTTATGTAAGTCGCAATTAGCTAATGCAAAATGAGCTTTGTGTACAATCAAATTAACGTAATTGCGAAAAGAAGGAAGAAAATTTGTTGACTTTTGACTTACTTCTTCAAACTCCGAAGTATCTCTAAATAAATTATATACTTCAATATTAAATGAGTGTCGCCATCTTGAATCCGGAAGCCATTATCAATGTAAATATCTTCCCTCGTGGAAATCTCACCAATTGAATGATCACGATGACAAAAGAATGTCTACAGTGCCCATTATCAACAACAGTTTAGTCTCTTCGATTGCTAATATATGTAAATTTGCTATGCGTGAAAGCAAAACTTTCTTATTCAGTGATTTATTAGAACATGTGTATATTCAACTTCAGAATGTAAAATATGTATTGAATTCAATATAACAAGAATAATACGAACCAAAAAAATACATTGATAGCAAAAAAAAACACAAAAATAAAGGGAAGAACACGAAAAACAGGAGAGATATGTATATATTTTCTTTTAATTCATTTCGTTTCGACATCTGAAAGACATACTATCTCAATTGTTTTACACAGCTGCTAGATGAATGAAAATAGAGAAGCATTCCAAACATATACGAACACGTCCGTTAGCGAAAAGGAAAAAGGAATGTTGAAATAAACAATATTATTCAACTATCTACATATTTTGTAAGTGAAATAGTAGAACAAAGAGAGAATTGAACTGAAAATCTATCAAAGTTAGACACAAACAAACACAAAATCAACTTGTATTTACATAACATTAACTTTTCACGAATAGCAAAGATATTTACATCTAGATTAACTTGGAATAATGCTTAATAAATAAGAGAGAGAGAGAATCTGTAGAGTGAAATTGCTTTTCAAACATAATTGCGATCTTTGAGGATGGATGAAGCTAGCAAACGTGGTGTTGTGTGATTATCCGATGGTAATTGAGCATTTTCACGATCGATTATTCTTGCACGAAGATCGTTGACTTTCAATCGTCCTAGAACGTAAACGAGATGAAAATCAATCATGATTGCAGTGCAATTTAGTGTCAAGCATACGAATCAAAGCGAATGAAGTGGTTAGTATTGTGATATTTAAACATGTACCAGAGAGAAGAAGGTAAACTACGTTTATGCGTGTGAATATCGAATGTTGCAAAAGTTTGCCGACATTTCAAAAGAATCAGTTTATTTCAAAGAGAAATGGACACTACAAAGCTCGAAAAGGCATGTAAATATAGAGCTGAAGCTAACTATGTTCATTCATAACAAGTTTGTTGCACATGCTCTGCCACTAAATAAGCTTATAGAAGAAATACGTTCTTCTAAATGCCGCGAAACTTTTGCAACATCTGTTCTATGAATAAAATGCCACTTACCAATGGGTATCAGCACACGATGGGTACATCGCGGCTTAGTGGTGCTGAACAGAAATACAAAAGACAAAATCAATTAGAGCAATAAACAACAGATTGAGGTATTCTGTTACAGATGAAATATTCTGAAACACCTTTTCCCCGATGAGTATCATAAAATATGGTGAAGGAAAAGCATGAGTAAGTCGGCAATGAAAAAAAACCAAACAGAATCAAATATCAATAGTAGGTAAAGAAAGCATTAACAAAAATTAGAGAGGCATTGTCGAAACCGGAGCGATCATTCTACCGTTTTCTTTCGTGGAGTTCGTGCTGGAATCGGTGGTGGTGGTGGAGATAGGCGAGGCGGTGCCGCTCGAATACCACCAGGTGGAGACAATGGTGGTGGCGGTGGTGGTGGTAGACGTTGAGGCACAGTCGGGCGATGTACAGGCGTACTACTCAATTCTTTCATTACTCCAGCAAATGCTTCAACTTCTGAACGTACATGGACAACAAAAAATATGTGAATATATAGGACGAGAGGGGAAAATGAAAAGTAAAAGAATAATCTCTACTTCAAAGAGAAATCATGCTTACCTGGCGGTCGACGAACTCGTCTGGGTTGTGCAGCCATATTTGTATCTTTCAGCACAGACATAAGGTTAGATACGACATCAGTATCTTCGTCACCTATAGAGAATTTGTGGATAATATTTCTTTTATCGAGAATATGAATTTTGAAGATATTTTACTTGGTTTAAAATATGCTTTGGGTTCTGCTTTCGCTTCAGAACGATGAGTCTTACGAATCTCATCAACTAATTGTTTGGATTGTTTAGCACGTTGAGCTTTCTCTTCTTGTTCGCGCCATAGACGATTTTCTTGTAAACATGTTAAAAACACTGTGCAGAATGTTTTCAAATCCGTGAAGAAATCACTCAAAGGACATTTTTTAGGATCGACTGTTAAATAATCACATAGATCTTGATAAGTACTGATTAATTTCGTATTCAATCCTTCGAGTCGTTCAACATCATCTCGTGCACCTTTGACAAAACCCTAAGGAAAAAATCGAAATATGAATGTTTACAAACAGCCGAGTTTCAGTTACCTCCATTGCATCACTAAAACGATCTCCAGCAAGAGAATCTGCCGTCGCATTCTTAGCATTATCTAAATCGGTCTGAGCACCAGCAACACGGGATTTGATTTCGTTTAGTGTTCGTTGTAATTCGTTAGTATCAACTACGAACAAATTGATCGGTTTAGTGTACGAAAATAAGCTCGAATGTGTTACTTTTCGATGCAACTTCAGCAACGCCTTGAAATTCATCACCAAATTTAAGTAAATCCGAATGATCTTTTTCAATCTCTTGTAAAATGAAATGTAGCAATGTTCGTTTACCATCATTGGCTTTAGTCGAGTGTAACTATTCGATGAGACGAAAAATAAGAAAATTACTTTGTAATATTTAAAATTTTTACTCTTGGAAGGAAACTAATGTCGAAACCGTAGATGGGCTCATACGTTTTGGCACTTGAGTTCATATAATTACCAATGGTTAAAACAAATTCAATCAATTTTGGAAAGCGTTTAGATTTTCGAACTGTTTCACATGCTTGTCGTGCGGCAACTAGGTTCTATAGAAAGAAATGAAGAATTTTAGATGCTTTCTAAAAGTATTTTGATGTGTCAAGTATATTTTTTACCTTTTCTGTTTCTTCCAATAGTTCTTTGTATTGACTTTTGAATAGAAGTAATTTGATGCGTTGATGTAAACGTTTTATGTCGCTTACGGCGCAGAAATACTGTTCGGAATCAGGTAGATCGTTGATTTCATTCTTCAGGTCAGAGAGTTTCTTCAATTCTTCAGGAGTAGGTAATGATTTATCTAATTGAGCAAGTAAATCGCTTGTGAGATGTTGACTATCGCACGCAAGAATCCACTGACGAAATTGTTGTGGAGTGGATTTTAATTGACTGAACATAATTGCTAAAAAGAAGAAAATCTATCAGTTAAAGAATATCTAAGTAATCACGTGATGATCTTACCAAAATTTTGACCAGCACGTGGATCAAGTACACGGAATTCTTTTGTTTTCTTTACAGTAGTCGATGATGATGATGATTCGTTATCACTGTCAGCTGGATTTTTCGCTGATAGAAGACAAACGCAAAGCGTGTTCAGGAGATGAAGGTATAGAAATATCCGTACATACCAGGAGCGGATTTTGTCGCAAAGTTTTGTTTTATTGCTGCGAATAGATCTTTCTTTTGAAAATTTTTCTCGTCAAGATTCGCCCAGATGGAATCTTTCTTGATTGACTGTGGATTTATCTTGTTCCATGCAACTTTTTTCACAGCTTCGCCGACAACATATTTCTGTTTGGTTGGTAAGAAATCCGGCAACGGTGGTGGACCTCAAAAGAAAAAAATTTCAAAAGTAGATTTTGCTTTGGAAGTTATGAGATAAATTATAGATACCAAATGGGGGAGCAGTCATATTCATCATCGGTGGGGGTGGTGGTGCGCCTCCGGCACCAGCCATACCTGGAAATGGTGGAGGCGGAGGTGGAACTCCGGCACCAGCCATACCTGGAAATGGTGGAGGCGGAGGTGGAACTCCTCCACTGGCCATACCTGGAAATGGTGGAGGTGGAGGTGGAATTCCTCCACCGGTCATGCCCGGAAACGGTGGGGGTGGTGGAATGCCACCCTCTGTCAGCATTGGAGGTGCTGGCGGTATGAGACCTGGAAGAAGGTTTTGGTTTGTTATGTTTTTTCACTTTTGAAAAGATGAGCAAGCAGAAGTGAGAAGAGAAAGAAGAGTGAAAGAAACACACAAGCGATGTGATATGATCTGACCTGGCATAGGAGGTGGTGGCGGTGGTATATTTCCTATACAGATATTTGTGATTTGACCTCCTACTAATTTTTAAAGCATTTTGTCGATATGTTACCTGGTGGTGGTGGAGGTGGCGGCATTAAGCTTCCAGGTAATGGAGGTGGTGGTGGTGGCATGCTGCCTAATGATGCGGCCATTGGTGGTGGCGGTGGAATGTTTCCCATTGATGATGGAGGCGGAGGTGGTGGTGGAATGTTGTTTCGCGGACTAGTAGTCGATACAGTATCTCCAATAATATCACCATATTGGTGTTTTAAATTATTCACTGTTTCTGCATCAACCTATCAAAGAGAAAATGTTCCGCAATTCTTTTTTCTTTTTTCTTTACTTTTGTTAGCACAGTTTCCAATGCTTTTATTAATTTCTCTCTGGTTTGTTCTAGATGTTCAACACGTCCTTTCATTAGGCTTATTTGTATTTCATTTTCTGTTGCTGTTAAATTATTCATGGTCGTAGTGGCCATTTGTGAAAGATCATGTAATGAACCATTACGTATTGATGGTATATGATCATTTAGACCTAAACCCGATTCGCCAATCGATTCACTATCCATCGAATATGTATCGAAATCAGGATCACAGGCCGATTTTGAAAACACAATACGTGTTATACATTCATCGATTAAACGTAAATATGAACAACTAGAATTGGAAAAACCTCGTAGGTATGCGTAAGAGCGATTCTGTCAACTAACCGAATAGCTGGATCATCACGAATACAAATTAATCGATTAATAATACTGGCAAGTATTGGTTCTGAAGGTGTGCTTTTAACTAAACCGTGTAAATAGTCAAAACAAGCTTGAAGATCACTAAGATCAATAGGAAAATCGCATTTCGAGTTGTTGTAAATCAAATGTGGAAAAATTCTTACGCCCAAGTGCTCGATATCGATTCAAGTTTAATATTCATTGATTGGTAATCATCGTCAACATGACGAAGAAATAGATTGATTTGTGCTACTAACATTTCTTTTTGCTTTGGATCTTCGCATTCTTGAACCTTCTTTTGCAATCCCTATTTAAGCAAAATCATTGATGTGAAACTGGAAGATGATCGTTCTTTCAATTCGTACTTCAAAAGCTGTCTTGAAGCCACAACGAAACAGTTCACTTCGTAAATGATACCGATGTTCCGTTGATAGAGTAACAAATATAGCATTGATACACATTAGAAAACTACTCTAAAAATTAGAAATAGAGCAACTACCGAATAATATTCGATTAGTGCATTCCAGTTTCATACCGCTATTTCGATTCCTGCTTCAAAGGAGTTAACCAAGCAATCGAATCGTTCACGACCTGGCCACCATTTCTTCACAGACTGTGCTAGAAGTAGAACAATATTTTGACCATTCGAAGGACTAGAAGTAGATGCATTCATTGAATTTTTATTTTTCCTCGCAGTTAAAACGTACTTATTTTCATTTGGCATAGCCAATGCAAACAAAAGAATAGCACATGTTTGTTTGATTTTATTTGACCGTTCATCAGCTTCGAACGCTAAGATATTCAAGGCATCGATCGTGATCTCCGCTATGTCTTTGGCTAAGGATTCTTTCATTGAATTAAAATTCCATCCGAGATTGAGGTAGGCTTTAAATGCTTCAATGCCAGCTCCCAAAATATCATGCAGTGCACATTGTTTTTCTCGACGTTCGTCACCATCACGATTGACTTTCCTGTTGAAATGAATCGAAAACCACAAGAATGCGAATCACACTTTTGTTTATCGAGACGTACTCTCGTGTGAATTGAATTTTTGCGATGCAAGCTCGCATTGCTTTCAGCATCGCATTGGGTCCGTTGGAATTCTCACCAAACACTTTACTCCATTTGAGACCGTACTTTTTCAGCGAAAACGCCACACGTTCGAATGTATCTTTACTATTTTTCGAATAGATATTATCCATCGTAACATGATTCAAACATTGTATTTGATATTCAGGCGATTTGGGACCACTCATCTCATTCTAAAATCGAATCGAAGAGAGTTTTCTAGACTATTGTAATCACTGGAAATATTTTACCGTGGCGAGTTTATAATGCGAACTAAGCATTTCTCTCATATGTGCTGTGGTTGTTTGTTCGAACATTTTCTTTTTTGTTTCGTTTCCTTCGAACAGATCATCCTAGTAGAGGAAAGGAGAAAACTTCATGATTACAGACACAAATTCTACAAACCATGACAGATTTAAAACGTTCTCGAACTTCATCATCGGTCAGTGCGGTTACATCGAGATCATTAGCTGCAGCTGACGACGAAACTGGCGCTATTTCTGATGATGCTGTATAAGATGTAAATGTATTATCGTGTGTAGTGGTCGGATGATTGCTTCTACTGGAACCCAGTGCACTCTGATCAACATTGGTATCAAACGGCAGCGGATTACGAGATTTTCCCGATGATATTCTCATTGTTTTCTAAAGAAACATACCGAATGAGCGTAGTAACAAATTCGACAACATGAATCTCTCACCATAAATTTCGACGATAACGTTCCAACCTGCAATTGTCAACATGATCGGTGAATTCTCTTAGAAATTCAGTGATTCTTACCGCAGTATCTTTCTTCTTCTCTTTGCTTTTTTTCTTCTCATGTTCCGGATGTCCATCCTCACTCATTCTTCAGGTTATTCTTTAAAAAAAAAACCGTATCTGAAAAACAAAAGAAAGCTATTGCCTGTTCAATTGTCATATAATTTATGTCGAACTAAATCTCCATAGATTTTCGCACTCTGTCGATTTTGATGTTTGATTATCATTGCACATAGACGATCATTTTCATACTGTCGTTTTTCTTGTAAATACGTATTGCTCGTTCGTTTGACTGGTGGGATGATTCTCTGATGCGATTTCGTTCTATGACGGTGAATTTCACTGATACGTTCGTTTGATTGTTGAATAAAAGAAGATTTATGTTGTTGAAAGGCATCTTGCAACGAAGGAACCGTTTTACTATTAGATAAAGAATCAAATGGCAGGAAAAACGTCGCCGAATGAGAAGATTTCAGTTGCTCATGAATTCGTTCGATTAAGAGTGTTTGTTTTCGCTGACACGCTGTCAATTCATGGAATAATTCGTCCAATGTAGTTGGATGGAAGAATGTCTGCATCAAAGAAAAAGAGTAGAACAACATTACTATTTAATGCTTTTATGATAAGTCATAAATATATTTGTCGAAAATATTCTCATTAGAGATATATACGTATGTATGTTTGAAACGTTACTTCAATGAAATATTTATCGTTGGTTTTGAAAAGAGTAAATCAAATTTGCCTTGAATTATGCCGAAAGGTTTTTGTATCAAACTCTGTAAATGTTGAACGAAAGAAAGAATGAACGAAAGACTTACGGATTGGTTGATTTTCACTTCACTAGATGTGTCATTGATTTCGAAGTTTGAAGGAGGAATTTGCTGATGATCAGAAACTAAATGAATAAATTCAAATGTATCAGTCTACATCGAATCGTCAGACATTTAAGTTTTTCTATTCACTGAGAAATCGAAACACGTGAGAAATGTAATGACTAATAACTCTCCCACCTCATGTCATATTCATACTTTTCTTCGCTCAGTAAACAATATTATTCATTCTTTCAAACCTTTCAATTGATGATTGACAATCACTGAACTAAATCGATACTTTTTTGCATTAATTCGGTTCGATGGTGTTCGCATTTGTAAATTCTACGACAAAGAAAATAGAATATCTACAAGTTTGCTTTGTTTTACACCGTACGACATTCTCACGACTTGACCTATTCATGACGTGTGCCTTATTTATTGAGCTCGGTATTCATGGAATTGGTTGTGATTCGAATCGTACCTTTAAAAAAAAGTATGAAGAGTGTGTAAGAGCTATGGACAAGAATTAAAAGATGAAGGAATGTAAGGCTTAGTCGCTAATGATGCGTGTGTCATCGAAGAGCTTAACGTTCGTATTGTAAGTTCGAAAAACAAATGAGAAGACGGTTTGAATGGTCTGTATAGAAGTCATTGTTCGTAGGAGGAAATAAATGTACGAATAGTATGCCTTTTCAAGGTATTTTGTTACGAATGAAAAAAAAATCATGCAAATGTAGATCTAAGAATAGAATGGAAGGAAAAAGAAGAGAAATTTTCGCATTTTGACCAACTCGAATATTTTTCGATCCATCAAGGCTGAGTCAAACAAAAGATAGTGTGAATCATTATTGCTCACCACGAATTTCAGACTGGTGATGAAAGAGAAAAGAAAAACAGTTGAAATTCAATCGAACTAGATGGCGTTAGACTTCTGTTTTCAATCGAAGCACGAAAAATCAACTCATCATAGATGATCTTCAATCTACTTACTTGTCTTTCAGAGAATTTCGAACACGGCCGACAGAGATAATTTAGGTGAGTGACTCTGGTACGAAACGCGTCATATGGAGATGTATTCTATGACTACTGAAAAAGGCAAGTTGGCGACAACTTGTTTATCATTTCATTTGTCACCTATTTTCAAACAAAAGATAAGAATTATTCTGTTTTTTTATGTAACCATACACTCAACTTCAGCTCTGTATAACATAAATGCCTTGATATACTAGAATGTGTTTATTATTTTATCGAAATCAACCAAAGAAGTTTATTCAAACAGTTAACGTAATGCTTTTCCATGCGATGTTATTCACACTAACGTCAACTACGAGAACATCGGAACTATCTCCTTGAGAAAAGATTAAAACCCGTTCAGCCGTACAGTATTTTCCCGGTTCAATCTAAGAAGAGAAAACAAAGGAAACTTATTGACATGTGTAGACAAACGTTCTGAGTATAGTTACATCGCTGAAAAGAATTCTGTTGGAATTTAAAAATCGAATACCGTTCGATGATGGGAAACGGAACTCTAATTGACAGATTTTGTAATATTTGGATGAAACACATAGACGAATATGCAGAGTATTGGCTAATTTTTTGAAATGCCAGTCGCAGGTGTAAGGTGATTGAATAAGATCGTGAAAATGACTTTGAATTTTATCATTGGAAAAGTTCTGCCAATTGATCGGTAGACGCAGACGTTTATTCTAGTTCAACGAAGGAAAAAAAACCATATGTACAACATTTATTACGTCAATCCTTACAGAATTTGTTGTTTTGTAATGAACGTGTGTGGATAGTTGATTTCGGATTGCAGTAATTAATTCATTTAAGTCTGATGGAAATGTGTTTAATTTGATTTTATCTTGTTTGATCATTGTTAATGATGTTTCCGATGGTTTGATTATGTTATTTTGCAATGTTATATCCTCCGATAGATGATTGGCGATTGTACAGCACAACATATAAGATAAATCACTGAAATCGGTGCATAAAAATAGAAAACAAAAGGAGAGATTTTTATTGTTACTCATCATCGCTTTGTATGTCGTTTATTTCGAAGAAAATCGATGAAAAGTAATCGAGACGAAGCTCGATTGTACTTTGACGATAATAGTTATTTGTCGTTGAAGATTGATTGAAGTATTTCAATCGAAATTCAATATTCAGACACTAAAAACAAGAAGGAAACTCTTGGATAGAAAACGCTGATTTCAATTCACTTCAATAGTCGTTCCTATTCGACCTTGACGTGCCAGATAACGATCATAAATCTCGGAGAGATCCAGCTTTGTTTTCATCTTTGTACCAGTGTATATCGGCAGGCTGAGTTGTGGAATTTTAACATACTCTAGAGAAAAACAAATGAGTTTAGTGTTCGTGATTTCGATGTACACCTGTCATGTTGAGGCCCGATGCTAAAACTTGAATCTCCAATTGATCGATGTCACATGTCGACGACATATCCATCAAATCAAATGTTACAAACAAACTAAAGACAAAAAAAAACATCTAGTTTTCTTCTCTTACACAACCTACTCTTCTTCTCGATGAACTTGTGCAGTGTACTCAGTTGTTTCATCGACCAAATCGATTTTCATCTCATTAACATGTACACATTCAATTGCAAGAATGGGCAGCTCATCTAGAACATCAACCGAACACGCACAATGACGAATAGCAGGTACATCTTTGAAAAGATATTCTTGACTCGTAGACAATATTCGATAACGAAGACCTAATCGAAATGAAATGTTTATCGTCTATGCAATTTCGACTAGCAAACCTTGTATTCGGTATGAACCCGTTTCTTTTGGTATACAAACAATCACTAAACGTTTGGTAGTGCGCGATGGAATACGATATTTGCCATCAGGTTTAGTTGTTAGTTGATGGTCAGTAATAAATTCTAATTGAGTGATATACATAGTCGAAGGTAGATAATTCTCTACGACGAGTGCGATTTGTGCTTCTTCGTTTTTAACCCAGAAGAAATCTATAACACGGACGTATTTCAAATGAGAGAGAGAGAGAGAGAGTTTTTGATGAGTAGCAAGTGGAATATAACATACCGACTTTCCGATGGAGAGGTTGATGTTGACTCGACACAATGACTTTCGGACGATAGATAAACAATGCACCCTCAGCTTCTGTTTTCCATGCTTTCAATCGATCCGATGGAGGAAGAAGATCGAGAGATCTTTAAGAAATTGAAAAATATATAAAATTGAACTATTAAATGAGGTTTACTTCAATCGCGGTATGCTGCAATACGAACAAGTAATTGATTGATCACTGCCATTCAAAAATGTAAGCAGTTGTTTTAATTCTTCATCTGTCATGTAGTCAATGAGTGTTTCGATTGCAAAATGAACATTTCTAATTCGGAATATCGAGAATTAGATGAATGATGAATCAAAGAAACATACTCAATAATCGTCGTAAAATCGTTATTTTTTAAGCTAATTTGTATTGATTCGCTAATAATGGTCTTCTGTATCAATGGAAAAATTATTTGATTATCTAAATTTCAACTTGAGTATTAGAATAACGGAAGCAGTCGACAGGAATCTTATTTCTTACCATCAATTCCATAACCTGTACGCGCTCGTCTGATGAGCTCATCGAAAAATCCAATCTCATCTTCGTGACCTTTGCGTTCATTTAATAATTCCAAACCTGAATATGCTGCCGACCGATAGTACAATGCACTTTTACGTTTTAGGCCAACTGTTGCATACGTCTCGGCTAAATAGGCATTTAAATATATCTAAAATAAATTTTCTTTGAGTCAACCCGTCGATTCTTTCATAATCTGACTTACACTATCGATATGTTCTTGTAGATCATGGCCGCAAGCATTGATTCGTTTCACATACTCATCAACATCACTACGATATTTCTATTTGAGAAAAAGCGAGAAAAACTTGATGGGAAGCAATGAATAATTCTACCCGAATGTCATTCTGTTCCAAGAGCAAAGTACACCAACGTAAACAAGCATCCAATTCTAATCGAAAGACCTGTTTATTATACAAAGAACTACTGGCAGCATGATAGGTGCGTATAGATGATTCAATATCCGGTTGGGAGTTTAGCAATGCGTCGGATGATAATTTCAAGATTTTCTTGAAAGATATCACTAAATTTCAAAAGGTGAAACTGACTAGATGAGAGTACCGTATGAAATACTTCTCGTAAATGAACGTTGTGATATGTATGACATCGTTTTTGGAAAGCGTGTCTTAGGCTTTTGTGCTGATGAACATGTAGCTGCGACGCGTCCTTCGAGAGCAGCTAACAAAACAAACGATAGATTTCATCTGATCAAATCTGATATGTTACTCAACCTGCATGCCATATCGTATCGTTTTGAGTCTTCAATGCTTCTATAGCACGTCGATATGTGTGTAGAGATCTTTCGATAGCTCCTAATAATAGATAGCAATCACCTTTGCGTTTTAATATTCGTGCTTCAATTGTCTTGCGTGATAATCTAAATTCGAAAAGTTCGACTTCAGTTTTGTCGGTAAATCATCATGAAGCTCTTTACTTGTCTTTGGCTACTTCTGCGCCAAGAATCGTATTGGCTTTTATATATTGATTAAATAAAGCCAGCATCATACGCATATCGAATTCGTTCAGTGCAGCTTTGTACGTACGATCTTGACTGTATCCATGACGAGATATCTCTTGGCTGTCTAAAAGTGTACAATTTGCTTCCGATTTCACGATCAAACGTATGTCAGCTAGTTGTGAATCGAGAGAATATATTAATCCATTCGTATTATTTGATTCAGCTGCTAATTTGGTTAGGTTAGTTAGTAGAACATGCGAAACACGAGTTACGTCATTATCAAATTGATCACGAATTGTCGTAGTCGATAGAGTTAAACTTTTTAAAAGAGGTTTTCTCGGTTTCTTTGTTGTTTTCATAGTCGTGATTTCGATCGAAGCGCCCCTTTCATCACTGTCATCGAGCGTATCCGCTTCAGTGCCTTGAAATGCCAATGAATCATCGAAACTACTTGTTAAAGATCCTGGATCAGATGCTGCTCCACAATTCTCAACATTATGTATTGATTCTTGTAGTTTAAGTGATGTAACTGCTTGTGGTAATGAATTATATGACTCCGTACTCATCATACTGGAAATAGATTGACGATACACAGGTGTGTAATCCCTAGAAGTACATTTTGATTTATAAATTGTTCATTTCGTCTTCCAATAGTACTTACGATTCATCCAGTTTATCGTTCGTTGAAATCTCACCATCATCTTCTTTAATATCTGTCGTTTTATATCGAACAAATAGATGTACATGCGCATCTTTGTATTTCTCTTTCATTTCTCGGAATTGATTGAGAACACTGTGTAATTCTTCACTAGTTTGTATAGTAGCAAAACAAATGAAACCAAACGGTCGACGATACAGTTGGATTTCATTCAATGGTACTTCATCAACAGCTAATTTTTCTTTTACATAACAATACTCAAGCTTGAATTGTTCTTGTGTATAACTCTTATGATTAAATAAACTGGTGCAAAATCTAAATGGACGCAAAATACAAAGTTTGTTTGTAATTGAACTCGACGATAGAATTTACCTTTGGAAGTCAACTGATGGTCCTGTTAGCGGATCGCGTGGTAATCCTTGAATAACAACTCGTACCTGACGATAATCATTGAATGATGTATCGAAGAACTGTCTGAACATTGTGCTTCGACGAAATCAGTTAGAAAAGTTATTAAAATGATATTTCAAAGAGCACAAGGTAGGATGACTCAACATTCGAATGATAAGAATTCTTCGTATCGTCAACGAAAAGAGAGAAAAAAAAAGATAACCATTGTTTGCTGGAAGAGGTGTATAGGTGGAAGATGATAAAAATAAAACTATTTTCATAAGAAACACTATTTCATTATTCTTGTCTTCAGTAACAAATGATAAGAAATGAACAAATCGATTCATATCGTGAATGAAACGAAGCGACGTTCTTGAACACAATCGAGCTCTCTCTTTATATCTGAATATGCTTTTTTTCCTTCATTTTATTCGACAAAAATGCGAATAATAACAAAACAAACACGAAGAAAACAAACAATAGTTGTTCTACAGTTTCAATCGCTTCGAATCTGTAGCTGCTGGATTATCATTGCGACGTTGTTTCTTCGTTGGTGCTGTTAATGTCGATTGTTGAAGTTGCTCAAAAAATTTTGTGGAACTTCGCGCTGGTTTGTCTTTAGAGTGTTTCTTATCCGTCTAGATTCAAATCGCTGACAATGATAATGAGATTTGTAACATCGATGGTCTTACCTTTTCAATGCGCACATTCTTCATTTTACCGAGTTTTTTCAAAAGATTTCGTTTTTCTTCTAAAAACATCAAAGACGATGAAGATATTCTTTCCAAATTGGTCTTTCATTTACCCTTAGTTTCTTCTTCTGGATTGGTCTTCTTTGGTTTCTCTTTTGCTTTTAATTTGAGTTTATGTTTGAGCAAACGTCTTGCATGTTTCTTATCCGTATCTGTTCGTTCACTTGATGCTTTCACATCACCTTTGGATCTTACCTACAATGAATGAGAAAGCTCTAATTTTCTTACTGCAAACAACAAACAATTTCCTACATGAACTTCTTCAGGTGCAAGTAACGTTGAATCGTTCACTGTTGTTGGTACAACTTCCTCTACTAGGATAGCAGGTAAATTGTTCACTACAGTCACTTCCGGTACAGGCTAAATAGATCATTGTTTGTGAGGAATATTCAATAGAGACAAACGTTGTTCTTACTGGTCGTGGTGTGAATCTGAAGTTGGACAATGCATCAAGATCAACAAATAGATCCTGCATCATTTGTCGAATACTTTCATGTCGTTCATCTTTCTTTTCTGTTTTATCGTTCTAAATAAAACACCGGTCGTTAATGAATATTGTCATGTATTATTTGTAAGCTAATTACTGTTTGTTTCTTCAAATATTCTTGTTCGTAAACTTCAGCTAAACTCATTTTGCTTTTTTCATGTTCGAGAAGAATCTCTTTCTTATATGCCTGTGCTTCATCACCCAGCGGTGTTTTCTTCTTTCGTTCAACATCATCAAAAGCCCGATCGCGAATGCGCTGTTTGATTAATTCTTCAAGCGAATCCGTTGTTTCAGTCGTAATCGTAGGCGCTACAAAATCAAGAAGATGAAATCGATCAGCGTTGACGTGACAACATACGTAATCGGGTTGTTCGTTCGTATTGTAAATATTCTTCTAATAAACTACTTTCTGGTCGTTTTTGACCCTCGATTTCTCCAGTTAATTGCCATGGTTTAGCACTTAGCATGTCTTTTTCAATTGACTTTATTTGGCGTTTTAACTGAAAAGAATTCCAAATGGACGAGAGACGTGTCGAGAAAAGATATTTACTAGAATTTGTTGTTTTTCAAAGTCGGATTTATCTTCGAGATTGAGATCTTCTTCTTCATCGTTTTCGTCTTGTGCTTCGTTATTCATGTCCGCATGATCGTCATCACTGAAGAACAAAACGTGAAAATGTAGATTCGACGTATAAATACATGTCACTTACACTTCAATCTCTTCTTGTTTGTCTTTCGTCTTCTTCTTCTTCTTTTGTTTAGTTTCAGTGGGTGGATCAAAGAAACTATCGTAATGTGCACCTTCCTAAATCAATGACGTACGTTTATCTGTTGGGTTAAAATATAAATCTATGTTTACATCGTCCTCATCGAGCAATAGATCATCGCCATCATCATCATCTTCCAAATCATCAAAATCTTCGTCGTCGTTAGTCCCTTTTCCATTCATACTAATTCAACAAAATTTTTCAAACATTTCTCAATGAAAATTCTTACTTTGACATTTCTTGACGATCTTGTTCATCGAGAAATTTATTCAATGCATGTGAATCAAAGAATCTAAAACAATAAAACTTTTCAAAAGACTGACAATAATTGACGAATTGATCTCTTACGTGACGGATTTTTTCTTTTTTTGTGCTTTTTTCGGTGGTGGTAGCGGTGTTTCTTCTTCTTCTTCTTCATCATTGTCATCTTCATCTTTTTCAACAAGTGCTTCTTCGGGTGAAGGCGGTCTAAGTAAATTTCCAAATGTTTTTTGTTTCGTTTTGCTTTTAACGAGCGTAGCTATGAATGGTTTCAATCGCGGTTCATTGATTGACTTTAATTGTTGATAGATTTGTTCAGAGTCAAAGCCACGTACATGAACGGACAAGGGCGCAACAGTAGCGAATGATGATGGAAGGAGCGAACATTTGAGATCGGAGAAATGTTTCACATAGTTTGAAAGTGTTTCTGTACGTTGTTTATCAGCGCTTTCAATTCGAACAAAACAACGAAATAGAATATACGAAAGGAAATGGAGAACTGTTTCTTACATGATAAAATCTTCAACTTTGCTTAGGTGGGAAAATATCAGATCATCATTACGTTGCTCATTAACTGTCGAAGCTGGTTGATTGACCATCTGAAAGCTGTTGAATAGCGATTATTTCAAGCAAAAATGAAAAGATCAGACGAAAAAATGTACTGTAGAAAAATTTATTTCGTGATTGGTTAATGAGTGTACGTATTCTTTACTTCTCCGGATAGATGGCGTCATTCGCGCACAATTCAATTTTATGTTATGTTCCAGTGAAAAACTATACAATAATTTGGTTTTTATTTTGAGGATAGAAGAACATTACAATGACACTCTATAGATAAATTCATTTGTCATACAAAAAAAAAACACAAATAATAATAATAATACTAGATTCTTAAAAAGAATATTTCTATCGACAATCAAAGACATTTTTCGGATAGTCACAGAGTTGGGTACGTAAATTGAATATGGTCATTTCCGGACATTCTGTTTTGGATCTAAACGAAAAGCGATATTTTATAGATGCACATTAGTAATTGGAGAGAATTTTACTTTTGTTGACAGTCAATAAAACGTCGGCAATTGCCTGGATAACGAATGCGTGCTTGACTTGTGAGTTTTGTTGGACATGGATCGACTAAATTTAGTAGAAAAATACGAATTGGCTGCTCCATACGTATTTACTTACCGCACACTTTGTTTTCATCCGGTACGAATTGATTCGAACATTCGCATGCACCATCACGACATTCAGCATTATCAACACACTCAGCTGTTAATCGATCGCATACAGCACCTGGGTTACCGCGACATTTCTTTCCGCTTGGATAGTAGTGATAATGAGATTCACATGAACAAAATGCCGATGTTGCAGTTTTATTACAAATAAGATTTGTTCGACAATCCACACTGCTTTCACATGGAGCTTCATAGTCACCACCTAGGAAATACGATCATTATTTGAATACTATTTCATTCGCAATCGATGGATCTACGTACGACATCGTCGTCGTTCGTTATCATATTGGAATTGTGTTTGACATTGACATTGCCGTGTTCCATCCTTCATACCCATACAGAGCATAAATCGTTGACAATCGATATCTTTTGTACACAATGCATTGAGATCACCAACTTAAGTAAAACAAATTTAAAAATTAAAATCGTTCTTGATTTGCATATATGTCGTTCGTACTTACCACACCGACCCTTGATAAAATCATACTTTAAAGGACATCGACACATGCCCGGTGTTGACGATCCTTTTTTGAAGCAAATAAACGGATTCTCACAATCGCTATCATTGTCGCACGATTCACCATAACGAGCTACTAAAATTTTTAGAAAAACTTTGTTTTTACTAGAGTTTTATGAGGATTCATGAAGTGCAACATGAAATACAACACGCTCTATCGGATGCAAAGGACAAAATGATGCAATAAAGAGAGGCGTCATAAGTGTTTTAGACTAAGATGCTCATACGTTGTTTTTCTGTAGTTGTAGTCGATGATATTGTACGAATAGCACTTGTCGATAGACTGCTATTATTGTTAAGTGCGATTAATGTGTATCGTTCATGTCGCGGTAGAACTATATAATTCAAGTGAGGAATATAGGTAGAAAAGAAATGTGTGTGTGTAAAGTTTTGATCAATGAAACGTGATGAAACAAGGCAACTGAATGGCTCTCGTTTTACCTTCAACAACGCTGACACCAACATTAGTAGCAGTAGTAGTAGTAGTATTAACTTCTCGATAGATTATCGAAGTTCGTCCTAAGAATGAGTATTTGGTATGTACAGATATGATATTATTTTGATTATTCCATTCTTTCTTTGCCGACAAAGAAACTCACGAAGAAAACCTACCTTGATATATCCAGGATAGAATGAAAATTCCAATCAGTAGACCACACATGACAATCGCGAATAGAATGAGCAGACAAGTGAGCAATCGTCGTTCTTTGGACAGCCGATTGAAACGAGTCCGTAGTCTATAATAATTGGATTTAGTTTCCGCTAATGTTGGTACAGATGGTGATATTGACAAATCATGATCAGTCATTTAGACGAGCTGCATGACAAATTTTAAGGATACCCTTCAAATATCACTTTAGTTGTCGGTTCAACTAACGCAATGAGTTGTTTCGTGCGTTCGTTCTTTCCTTTCTCTTATATACATGTATGTGCTTTCAATTGTCTCTGTATAACTGTTTAGTTCGATACCAAGACAACGCTTTCTCTTCCCTTCTCTTCTCATCTCATCTCATATATGTCTGCGCTAAGGCATAAATAAGTTCATCTTTGAAGAGAAGAAAAAGTGTATATTGACTCAGTTAAGTAATGTATATAACATTTTCTCGTCGGCCGAAACAAAAGGTGGTAGTTTTAATTATGTAAGCAATTTGTAATTTCTTCTTTCCTTACTTGTACAATTGTTCATGAACGGAAGTATTCGATTCTGTTGGTGTAACAATTGCCGATCTCGATTCGTTTTGTTTATCATTTTCATTGATTGCTGATGATTGAAATAGATCTGTTAACGGAACAATTCGGTTACCTGCATTCGTAAATCGTGATGATTTGATTGCTTCGTTTGTTTTTTTGTTTCGTTGCCGATCAGAAGTAGACATCGATGGCAAATGATGTTTGTCGTCGTCGTTGTCGCCGGATTGATATTGTTCAACGTTGTATTGTTCGCTGGTAGATGGGTTTATGTTTTCTTTTTCTGCGTCACTACGAGTGGCCTTATCATTCCTGCGAGCATTGACTTCTTTTTCTTCTTCTTCTCCTCTTTTTTCTCTCTGGACAGTGACAAAATTCTCAATGAAATCTGTCTCTGTTGCTTTATCATAATATTCAACGTCTTTTCGAACAGATCGTATTCGTTGTCTTTTCTCGCCGACAACCATGCTAGTGTCAAATTCATGATGTAATTCTATTCGAGGACGAGGTAGATTAGCTTGTACACCTTGATCGGAACGTTTGATGTTCGTACGAGAAGTGGTTCGTTCGCTAATTTCTGTTCCAATGCATTTATCATCAAAATTGTCCCAGATGATCACTGTTTTCTTTCTTGCTCGTTTCCGACATGGAAGACGATTTAAAGAAGCGACTGGTGATCGAACAAATGATTTAATACGCTGCAGCAGACTGCCTGAGCGACGCAGATTTGTTTCGGATCGACTGAGACGTCTCGTAAAGCTCTCTTTTCGACTCAATCGACGTTGGCTACTGCTAGATGTTAGTTCGGGTAAAGTAAACCGGTCCGATTCCATGGATAAGATTGTTACAGTTTCGTCATAATCGATCATCATGTTCATTTCTTTGCGCGCCTTTCGACGTCGTAGTCGTCGATGGCGGCGGAGACCTTCTTGAATATACGGATAATTATGACCAAGATATGCATCTCGAGCGTCGAGCCATCGTTTTAAAGACTGTTTTGACATTTTGGGAATGTGAATAGGTGGGGTGGGAAGATGACGATGAAGAGCATAGGAATAAAAACTTTTATAGGATACTGGACTAATAGTATCACGTAACCGTTTGACTTTCGATTGACGAGCAGATTGACGATATTCGGCACTTTTCAGACTTAAATTCTCGATTTCTATGTGTAATCAAAGAAGAACGGTGTTCACTTTCAAAGATACCCGTGAACTGAATATACTTACGTCGTCGCAGTTTGGCTGTGCTGATGCGTTTAGGAGTTGGTGATCTTTCTAAAGTTCTATAACTAGTTGCTGATCTATTTTTCGATTGTTGATAGACGAAATAATTGTCCATTCTTGTCGATTGTCGACTTCCTGAATGATGGCAAATCCATTCGTCGGGCTGCCAAGCTGGTGGAATTTTCAATTGTTGTCGTCTTTCCTGCATCCTTGCGCTACAGACAAAATACTAATTTTCGAACAGATGATGTTGAGAGTCGTCCTCACTACACCCACTCCATGGTATCTCTACTCGTTTTACTGGTTTCGCAGACAATTTTTTGTTTCTCTGGTATCTATTTATTGCAAATATCAGATTACGAACAAGCGTAATGTCCTTCACATCATAACAAATGAATGTTTTTATACATATACGAGAGAGAAGAGAAAAGAATATAGCATGTACCAAGTTTTTATTCACTCAAACTTTTCAAAGCATCATCATTAAAAATCAAGATATGAATTGTTATGAAAAGATGATAGTCAAGAAAAGCAGTTCTGTTATTACAAATAAACCGACAGATGTAAATGTATGTATTGGTGACGCAATATTGGGTGTAGTTGATTTGGTTGAACTTGGTTGTGCCGTCGTTATGATCACGTCGACCCAAACCGATTCATCATAATTGAATACTGGATCATTGATCATCGATTTGGCCATACCTAATTCATAATTTCCACAATAACCATTCAGAATCGGTTGAGCTGGTATTCCTCGTCTACAAAATAAAAAAAATTACATAAGAGTGCAATTAGTAAACGCACCTCAATAGGCGGCATCGATGCACATCCTGAAATCGAAAATAAATAGAATTTTATGGCGATGTTCGTCAGATATGCTATCCTTACCAATCGGAATTGCGCATCTTCAGAATTGTTCAAAGTCGCAGCGCTCCACAATCGTTCAGCGACAGCTGATGCTCGAGGCCATAGGGTTGTTAAAACATTAGTAGAATCGATGAATTCACCCCATATACATGCCTCACCGCCAAGAATACGTTTTTTCTCTTCTTCAGTACCTGTAAAGCAAGGCATTCAATTAAAAAACAAGTTCTCTGCATTTCTCAATCAAACCTGTAAATTTCATCAACGGTTCGATTTCATAATATTTAAAAAATTCCAAATTCATCACAGATGTATTCGTATTATATTTGCCGTAACTTATATAATTTAAATACCAAGGAGTTGAAAGGATAACATTGTATCCCTGTTTAGCAGCATTATTCAAATACGACGCCCATGAATTGTCAGCTCCTCCTTTCCATACTTGAATGATAGTACCAGTTGGTAACTATGTCAAATAGACATGATGTCTCAATACAGTTAGAACTCGATCGAAAACAATCCTACTTCCACTTGTTCATCCCAGACATCTTGCCAAACAATTGGTATCGAATCAATATTACGCATTATGTTCAGTACACGATCTGCATAGTAAGCATGAAGACCTTTGGTGCTCGTGATGTTGACAGCTTGCATCCATGCACTAACATTAGGGTTTGATGACCTGAAAAATCAAAACAATTACATGTTTTACTGCGCTTCAACCCATAGAATACGAAAACTAACCAGCATTTATCGTAGACTTCATCCATTCCTAGAATTAAATGACACACAGGAAGAAATGACTCTGCTATTCCAAACAAATTTAGTCTTATACCTAGGTGAATATAATTCGATGGAAATTTTTCTTTCACTTCTCGCAGTAACCTTTCCATTACTGTATAAACACGCGGTTCACTTGGATTGAAGATTTCCATTTCACCTTGCACTCCATATACAGCTTGATTAGGCCGCCCGTTTGCCCAACACACTGTCAGCAACTCAGGCATTGATTTACTCCACGAATGCGTATGGCCAGGCGTATCAATCTATTTATTTTAGAAAATGATTCCTCGATGACTAAAGCTTTCCAATGAACGAACCTCTGGAATAACACGAATTCCTCGTAGTCGAGCGTGTTCGATCACATCAGCAACATCCGATGGTGTGTATACATGATCTGCTGAAAATGCTCCCTACAACAATCACTTCTCTAACATACACAAACAATAACTCAAACTCTATTTCTCACCTTTGCAGACAACTCTGGAAATGCTTCACTTTCGAATGGAAACGATTGATCATCAACCAGATGCCAGTGAAACACATTTAGCTTGTTATATGACATCACATCCTATTCGATCAGTGTCACTCAACGCAATTTCATGTCCCTCACCTACCAGATTCTTCTTGATGATTGGAACTGGTAGAAAGTGTCGTGATGAATCCAGCATGATACCACGATGATGAAATCGTGGACTGTCAACAATGTTCACTGTACTGTTGATCACCACCTGTGAGGATGAGGAGGAGAGTGTTAGTGTGGGTGAGGATGTGCGAGTAGCGAGAGTAAACATACATAGTTGTCTTTATTGATGTAGACGAGCTGTGAGAAGGTTTCGAGACCTCGCAGAAGGCCCCAGATAGTGGTGGATTCGACGATGGCGATCTGTTGTGAGATGGTGAGAGTATCTAGGAAGTGAAAGAGAGAATATAAGTATGATAGATGTATGGAAGAAGAGCGTACATGTTTCGTTGGATGTTTGTTGAATATATTGTTCACATTGTCCACCGTCGCGAATATTCAATGACACACTCTGTAGAATATTGTCAGCGCTTGATGGTGGCTCATGCATCGTCAGTTTAGGTGGAAAGAAAAGTTTGTTGTAGCGCTGAGTTGCATTTGAAATTATGTCACAATTTCGAATATTGGAATTGACTGTCAGTTTATTTGGACGAATATAGAGTAGATCCAGAGAAGCATTGATTTGTTGTGGATGTGGCCATACTGCATTTGGTGGTGATCGTTGTCCCTAAAGGTGATATGAAATAATTCGAAGGACCTCTCTGGTGATTGTTAAAAGGGGTGGTCAAACTATGAACTGAACTTAATTACCTGCAATGGATATCGTACAGCAATAAATTCGATTTCACTTGAGATGTAGGTGACAAAGTAGAACAGGAGAGAGCTCGAGAAAAAGGCAAGTCTCAACATCTATCAAAGTAATATATCTTTGTGAAAAACAGTTTTCAAACTGTTGGCAATTATATCACACGAAGTGACATATCTTTTTATTCTCACTCACTTATAACCGATTAGCAGTCTATAAAATAATTATACCTTCAAGAGATTGATCTAGCTCTTGAGAAAAAGTTTTTTCTATGTCGATATGCATATTTTATCATATATTCTGTATTTTCAATAAAGTGCGTACAAAGACTTGAGAAGAAAAACGAGGTGTAGGCATATTAATCTTGAATCAACATACGATGATCTTTGCTTTCATTTGAGATTAGCACAGACACAGCTGAAAAGGTGCTATCTATTTGCGTTATTTTTACACAAGGTTTGATTTTCAGGTAAAACTTGACGATCATTCATCATCGATTTGTGTCATATTTTTTATAGAGTAGAACAATTAAGACACTTAAAATTCATCGGCATAAAAATAACTTTTATTAGATTCTTACAGATCATAAAATATCCAGATTCTTTTTATGGTTTATATGTATGATTGTTGTGACTGAGTGAGAGAGGGAGAGAAAGTGCGATATGCAATTTTTTATTATCATCGAATGTCTTAGAAAGAATTCATATTGTCGCAAAAGATTAATCATACTCTCTAAAAGGATATACCTCGATATTAGCCATTTGTAAAAACGAAAAATGCTTTCAAATGAAAGATTCTTTCAATAGTTTCCGAATTGAAGGTTTAATGTGTGAAGAATACGTAGATACTACACAGAGTTATGTGCAGTATGTAATATATTCTGTCGTGAAATACTCCAGATGCAGATGATGGTCTATCGGTCGAACTCTGTGGCAGCGTTGCTGTTGTGGCTGTTGTTGTAGAGTCATTTGAATTAGAGTTTTCATAGTTGAATGCAGGATAGTTGATCATCGATCTTCCCATACCTAATTCATAGTTTCCACAGTAGCCATTAAGAAGCGGCTGAGCAGGTATGCCACGTCTAATAAAGTCAAAGTATGAGAATGTTGTGAAAGATATCTTACAGACCGTAAGAGACGACATCGATGCACATCCTATAAAATTCAACAAAAATGCTTAGAAGAATACAAACTGATTACTTACCAATCGAAATTGTGCATCTTCGGATTTGTTCACACTCGCAGCACTCCATAGGCGTTCAGCAACAGCTGAGGCTTTCGGCCATAATCGGGAAAGTAAATTCGTGCCATCAACAAATTCACCCCACATGCACGCTTCGCCACCAAGAATGCGTTTTTTTGCTTCGTCCGATCCTATAAATACACATGTGAAATGAAGCTTAAAAGTGAATCATATACGGAAAGAAGGAAATGAATTTACCGTTAAATTCACGCAATGGTTCAACTTCATAATATTTGAAGAACTCTAAGTTCATCACAGATGTATTTGTATCATATTTGCCATAGCTGATGTAATTGAGATACCATGGACTTGACAGAATTACATTGTACCCTTGACCTGCCACTTGATTCAAGTAAGATGCCCACGTATCAAATTCGCTGTTATCACTGGTATCTTTCCACACTTGTACTATTGTATTTTGTGGTAACTGAATAAATTGATATTTCGAAACTAAGTGTGGACTTCACATGTTGCATCTTACCTCGACTTTTTCGTCCCAAACATCTTGCCAAACGATTGGCGCAGCACTGATGTTTCGCATGATATTTAAAATACGTTCAGCATAATACGTGTGAAGTCCTTTGGCGTTTGTGATGTTCACAGCTTGCATCCATTGACTGATATTAGGATTTGAAAGCCTTCAATGAAATCCTCTATACTAATATGATATTCTTCTATAGTTAGATAGCATCTTACCAGCATTTATCGTAAACTTCGTCCATACCTAATGACGCAAACGAAAAATGTATCTGAATATGCGCAAGTTTAATTTGATAACGCTACCACCTACCTAGATGAATATAATTTGATGGAAATCTCCGCTTTACTTCTCGCAATAGAGTATCCATCACTGTATAGACACGCGGTACACTCGGATTGAAGATTTCCATTTCGCCTTGTACTCCATATATAGCCTGATAGGGTTTTCCGTTTGCCCAGCACACAGTGATCAACTCGTGCATTGATTTACTCCAAGAAAACGTATGGCCGGGTGTGTCAATCTTTGATGTAGAAAAGAATCAGCCCAAACAAATGATATGCGCATAACATACTTCGGGTATAACACGAATTCCTCGTAGTCGAGCGTGTTCGATCACATCAGCAACATCCGATGGTGTGTATACATGATCTGCTGAAAATGCTCCCTACAACAATCACTTCTCTAACATACACAAACAATAACTCAAACTCTATTTCTCACCTTTGCAGACAACTCTGGAAATGCTTCACTTTCGAATGGAAACGATTGATCATCAACCAGATGCCAGTGAAACACATTTAGCTTGTTATATGACATCACATCCTATTCGATCAGTGTCACTCAACGCAATTTCATGTCCCTCACCTACCAGATTCTTCTTGATGATTGGAACTGGTAGAAAGTGTCGTGATGAATCCAGCATGATACCACGATGATGAAATCGTGGACTGTCAACAATGTTCACTGTACTGTTGATCACCACCTGTGAGGATGAGGAGGAGAGTGTTAGTGTGGGTGAGGATGTGCGAGTAGCGAGAGTAAACATACATAGTTGTCTTTATTGATGTAGACGAGCTGTGAGAAGGTTTCGAGACCTCGCAGAAGGCCCCAGATAGTGGTGGATTCGACGATGGCGATCTGTTGTGAGATGGTGAGAGTATCTAGGAAGTGAAAGAGAGAATATAAGTATGATAGATGTATGGAAGAGGAGCGTACATGTTTCGTTGGATGTTGGTTGAATATATTGTTCACATTGTCCACCGTCGCGAATATTCAATGACACACTCTGTAGAATATTGTCAGCGCTTGATGGTGGCTCATGCATCGTCAGTTTAGGCGGAAAGAGCAGCGGATCGTAACGTTCTATCGCTTTCGCGATGATATCACAAGTTTCTATGTTGGAAAAAATCGTTATGTCATGTGGACGAATATAGAGTAGGTCTAGAGAAGCATTGATTTGTTGTGGATGTGGCCATACTGCATTTGGTGGTGATCGTTGACCCTGTTTAAATAGTTAGAGAAGAAAATAAAAGTTTGCAGATTGATTTTATTGAAAGGCGTGGTAAAAGCCAAACGACAGAGAAAAGTTGATTGTTTACTGTTATACGTATATTAAAAATAGAGAATGCGCTGATCAATGAATATGTCCTTGATAAAGAACAACTGACAGTATCTTGCTAATTGTCTTACCTCTAATGGATATTTTACTTCAATGACTGTGATCTCACAATTCACACAGAAATTCAACAGAATTGCATATACTTCCAATAGAGCTATAAGACGTTTCATGTCTGACTTCGACACACAAGGTTCGTTTTCTGACGTTTGCCCTTTTATTATTATCGATGCCTACTGTTTCTTATCAGTTTAAACGATAAGTATCGTTTTAAAGCTCCTGATAATGGTGAAGAGTTTCGTATAAGATACGATCGAAGGGTTGACAAGTAGTCCCCTTTCTATTTTGGATTATTTACTTGCATGGCTAATGTTGCACTGTTATCGTTTGAATTCAAATATCAGTCTAGAGTTTTCAAAGAGGAGGTTTTTATTTAATTAAGCTTTTCAAATACAGACACAAACACGCATACATAGATACGCTTGATCTATTTTTCCGTAACGATGAAAAAATCTTATCAAAACATAAATCGTATTCGACTGTCTAATATTTATAAAGAGTAATAATAACAATAAGTTAGCGATGAAACGAAATTAGAGTTGATTAAATTTCTTTCTTTGTTTTTGTTTTCAAATGATTTTTCTATTTTTTTGTCGTGTTTTACAATGTAATGGTCTTGTTTGAATAACGCGGCATAGTCGACGCCGAATAACAACAACAAGTAATAAGGAATGGAAATAAACGAAAAACGAAAACGAATATGAATAGTAGTTAACAGAAAAGGAAAGGTAGTAGATGCGTTACATTGAATAATTTAACGCACGAATAGATGAAAAAACAAAATTAAGAGACAAGCTATGTATGAATAAATATGGATGTGTTTGATTAAATCTGTTTTGATTGACGACAAGAAGCATATGATGACAAACGAAAATATAACGTGGATGCTTTCTTTATGAATTAGCTGAGTTAGTAGCAGCTTGTTTGGCGGCAAGTATTTGTTTGGCTTGATGAGCTTGTAAAACAGCGATGGCTTCTTCAACCTTGAACGAAAGGACAATGAGTAAAAAGAGGAATGTTTTTTACAAGCGCTTACTTTAGCTTTGAGTGATTCACGCGATTCGAGCATATGGAGTAATTCGGTATTGTCAATTTCGAGAAGCATACCGGTAATCTTACCGGCTAAGTCAGGATGCATATTTTGAATTACTGGAAAGAGGCGTTCGCCTAACATTTGTTTTTGTTCCTGTGGTGTTGCATTGGCAAGAGCAGCTGGTGTCAACGGTTCTTGACCAGGAACAACAATCGAGCCTGGGAAAACGCCGGCATTCTACATGATACAAAACAAACGATAGTCACAAGTGAACCGTTGTCATGAAATCAGCGTGAACCTACATTGGCTGGTAAATTTCGTGCAGAACGTGTATAAGCTGCTGGAAGTGGAGCACCACCGTGGGGTCGAACACCGCCGCCAGCTACCATTTGGCCTGGTGTTGAGCGATTTCCCATTTGCATACCGCCTCGTGCTTGGAAGCCACCCATACCACTTGGTCGATGTTGAGCTCCAGCCAGGGATTGTGCCATCGACATGTTCATCATAGGGCCGCCTGCTTGTCCTCTCATGTTACCAGCACCAGCTGGTGTCCATCGTGGTTGAGTTGGTCGATAATTTGGTACGGCAGTTGTCGGAAAGAAGCCTGCTCTTGGTTGTGATGGGCCCATAGCTGCCGGCATGTAAGGCATCATTCCTGCCATATTGTTTGGAAATGGTAATTGCATTTGTGGTGGTACACGCGATGTCGCAATTCGTTGCATATGCTGATTCGTTAAATGCATACGACGTTCTTCTTTTCGTTGTGCCAAAGCGACATAGAGTGGTTTTGATCCGACAATGGAACCGTTCATTTCTGTGACGGCTTTTGTTGCTTCATCAGGCGCACTGAAACAGACGAAACCAAAACCTTTGGATCGACCATTTTCAAACATGATCTAAAGTAAACGAGAAAATTAGCTCGATCGTCCAAGAGCAAATGTTATTTACTCACTCGAGCACTTGTGATTGTACCAAATTTCGAAAACTCTTTCTTTAATCGTTCATCATCAATAGTATCATCCAAATTTTTAATATATAAGTTAACACCTTGGTATTTATTCATACGTTCTATACGTTGTAGATCTTTCTTACGCTTAATCTCCGCTTGTCGTTCATTTTTCTTTTGAAAACGACCAACAAAGAGTTGTTTGTCACCTAACGTGTAACCATTCATATTTTTTACTGCCTTTTGAAAGAAAAATCGATGTTAAGAAAAACAACGCTCGAATAAAATTTACTTCTTCAGCTTCTTCTGGATTTTCGAAACTGCAGAAACCAAAACCTCTTGGCTGACCATTTTCATCAATTTCAACCTAGATCAAATGAGAAAAGGAAAGCATTTATCGATGTCAATGATGAATTCAATCTCGATTTCTATACCTTGCAACTAGAAATTTTACCAAATTTTGAAAAAAGTTCACGAAGTTTCTCTTCGTCCAGTTGATCACCAAAATTTTTAATAAATATATTAGTGAATTTTCGTTCTGGACCCTCCCCACTACGTTGACTTCTTGAAACAAATCGTCCGACAAATACTTTCTTGTCAGCCAATAACATACCATTAACTTTATTAATAGCATTATCAGCTGCTTCTTGAGTTTCAAAATGAACAAAGCCGAAACCTTTCGACTGGCCATTTTCATCTGTCATAATCTACGTGAAGAAGAAGAAGCGTTAAGTGCTTTGGAAACTCAAACAAGAAATAGTTCACGTACTTTGCAAGAAAGAATATTGCCAAAAGCTGAGAATGTATCATAGAGTGATTTGTTATCGATGTTTTTATCTAAATTTTTGATGAATACATTGCCAACACCTGATTTACGTAAGGCAGGGTCACGTTGAGACCACATGATACGTAATGGACGACCACGTAGCACATCGAAGTTCATTGTATCTAGAGCACGTTCGGCATCGGCTGGTTGTTGAAAGTTAACATAAGCATAGCCGAGTGATCGACGTGTAATCATGTCGCGACAAACTCGAATGGAAAGTACAGGTCCGGCACTTGCAAATTTATCGAATAGCATGGCTTCAGTGACATCGGGATGAAGATCACCTAATACAAACAAAAAATTTCTTGTCATATGAACGTCCTTCTAACAAGAGTTCGACACTTACCAACGTATAATGATGCCATTGGATAATTTGGAGCTGCTGCTGCTGTAGGTGCTGACATGTTTTTTGTGTCTTTTTTGTTTTTGAGCGCTGTTGTTGGCTTTTTTGTATTGTTATGAGACAGATAGAGTAGTTAAGTTTTTTTCTTTTGGAAAAAAGTTGATTTTTTACGCTTTTTTTGGCTTCACGGAATTGTGAAATTTAACAAAGGATTTTTTCTTTTTTTTTAAGCTTTTTTGTACCAACAAAAAGAATGCGCACTCGCACACACACAATTACACACACAGATAGTAAAGTGACGAGAGAGAAAAATCTGATTAGCGTAAACAGATACAATCGCCGAACGTGTGATGTAGGAAGATTGACGCGAAAGAATTATTTTCCAGACACGAAATAAATATCCATCCGAGAATAAAGCCGAACAATTAAGTAAAATCAATAGTTTTAATTACAAAATTTTCATTCTATTATCCATTTGATGTTCCTTCGGAGGATTCGTATACAAATCTCATTGGTCAAATGATAACAACCAATAGTGGAAGTATTGGTGTATCGTATCATAGTTCACCACACGAAAAATTAATCTGTTGAAATCACGTACAATGACATCAATAGCAAACGAGACAACTGTCGAAAAACTTTCATCGATGTTAGTGGACACATCATTACCACTCAAACTTCGATTTCGTATTCTATTCACCCTTAAGAGTCTCGATAGCCAAAATCAACAACAATCGGAAAAAACATCCCGCATTGTCGATGCCATCTCCCGTGCATTTGCCGACACTTCAGCATTGTTAAAACATGAATGTGCTTATTGTCTTGGACAGATGGGTAACAAATATGCTATTGAGAAATTAATTCATGTATTAAACGATTCGAATGAAGATTCCATGGTACGACACGAAGCCGGTATGAAACACTAGTTGAGTACTTTTTCCTCGATGTTCGTATGTGTCATTACAGGTGAAGCATTGGGTGCATTGGGTTGTTTCGATAATCAAAATGTCATCGATGCACTTACAAAACAGAGTCAAAATTCTCGAGCAGAGGTAAAATGACGAATGTAGTTTGATTGACAAATTGGTATTTCAATGTGATGTATTTTAGATTGCTGAAACCTGTCAAATAGCGCTTGATCGCCTAGCGTGGCTACGAAAGAATGCATCAAATGGAACATCATCAACTTCAACAGATAGATCATTTCCAACCATTGATCCAGCACCACCACTAGCGCCGAAAACCATCGATGAATTAAAAGAAATTCTATTAGATGAAAAACGATCTTTATTTGAACGCTATCGTGCTATGTTTGCTCTCAGAAATATTGGTACCGACGAAGCTGTCTTGGCCATATGTGAAGGTATATACTAAATAGATGAAAAATTCAAAGAGTACTCTTTTTTTGTTAGGCTTCCGAGCATCAAGTGCTTTGTTTCGACACGAAATTGCTTTTGTGCTTGGTCAACTTCAATCAGTCTGTTCCATCCCAGCTCTTCATCAACAACTGTCAATTCTCGATGAAAACTACATGGTTCGACATGAATGTGCTGAAACACTCGGCTCCATCGGCACTGATGAATGTCGACGTATCCTTGAAACATATTTGAAAGATGAAGAACGTGTCGTTCGTGAAAGTTGCGAAGTTGCGTTGGATATCAGTGATTATGTGAACAGTACGGATTTTCAATATTGTAACGGATTGAAACTTGTTGAATCCGAATGTTGTTAAAATTTGTTTGGTCTGTTTTCCGAACAAAATAAAAGAACGAAAGATACTGACAAAATCCTACTCTACTGTTATCTGAATCAGCAATAATATGTTATATATCTTTTTCAGATCGGATAATCATGCAACCAGAGGTAGAGATAAGAGTATAACTTTGCTTTTCGCGCTTCTCATCTCTTATATATGCATACAAACGGTCGCTGTAGTTTTAAGATGGGCCTTTGACAAGTATCTTGCTATTCATATGTATCTCTCTAGATATCACAGTCTCCTTTTCTTAACAATGAACATTTATAAAATGTCTCGTGTGAGTATATACGATTGATTTTGATTTCAACGCATTACTTATCCGACTGTTTGCTAATGAATGGCTTGATTTGATTGAACACCCTTTCCAACTTCTCTGTGAAACTCTGCTTGTCTAATTTCAGATGCAAAAACAAAACAACCTAAAATGGATGAGTCTTATTGCATTGATCCTGCAGACAACAGGCATCGTTCTTCTTTTACGGTACTCGCGTACACGAAAAGGTGAAACGTATATCTCCTCGACAGCGATTGTTGCTTCTGAATTCATCAAAGGATTGATATGTGTTGTTCTTGTTTGGTTTGAAAACGGTATGAAAATGACGAGCATCGATTCTAGGAATATCTTGCTCGAATGTTTCTCTAGATTGCTCATTCCCACGATTATTTCGTAAATTAAACGAGGAAATATATGGCAAACCGTCTGAAACATTCAAGTTAGCGATACCCAGTGGTTTATACGCAATACAAAACAATCTTCTATTCGTGGCTTTATCCTATCTCAATGCTGCAACATATCAAGTTACTTATCAATTAAAAATTTTAACAACAGCACTCTGCTCTGTTTTTATGCTTCGAAAACGCGTGGAAAAGCATCAATGGTTTTCTCTGTGTATGTTAGCACTCGGTGTGGCGTTTGTGACTGTAAGACAAACGAAATAAGTGGAATGATATGAATTCATTGAAATTCTCTAGTGGCCATCGTCCGATGAAGTCGCTAAACGCGCCGCTTCACAAGTTCAACGATCTTGGTTTCAACAATTCATTGGTTTTGGCGCTGTTCTCATGGCAACACTCACATCCGGTTTTGCTGGAGTTTACTTTGAGAAAATTCTCAAAACTGGACCAACATCAGTTTGGATGCGAAATATTCAATTAGGTTTGTAATCACTCGTATTCGTCGACATGTCTTACTTGTTACTTCGTTTCTAGCTATCTTTGGTACACTCTTTGGTTTAGTAATTGTGTACATATTTGACTACAATGCTGTGATGGAAAAAGGATTTTTTCAAGGATATACAACGATTGTATGGATTGTTGTGCTTCTTCAAGTAATGAAAATCATTTGCCAGTGACTGACTTCTCTTGATGTCTTTCCATAGGCGGTCGGTGGTTTAATAATAGCTGCTGTAATTAAATATGCTGATAATATAATTAAAGGCTTTGCTACTTCACTTTCAATTATTCTTTCATCCGTTGTTTCGTATTTCGTTCTGAATGATTTCACGCCGACAGCGTACGTATATGCAAATAATGAATATTCTCATTCTTGGATGTGTTTGTTTTAGATTTTTCTTCATGGGAACAACGCTGGTTATTACGGCTACATTTCTCTATGGATGGGAGAAGAAAGTGAAAGTCAATCCAAGTAACAATCAGGAACGCATTTAGATGAAAACAAACAGCCGATATCATACGAAACAAATTCTAGTAAAGTTGTTTGTTTTTCTGTGATTTCATTTTTATTTTATTGTGCAACGGAATCTCATTAAGTGTCGTTGTAGAAATCATGAGTTATTACAAGAAGATTAAATTGCTTTTATCGTCTGTTGCGCACATTTTATTTCTACTCGTAGCGTTTCATATGATTTCGTTAGTACAATCTACTGGGTACTTTGTCCATGTATTCTTCATTATATCAATGTATCGAACTTATTTTTATCGTATTAAACAAATAAACAGTGGTGAGATTGTTTTGGGGGTAGTAACAACAATGTTGACTTGTGAAACTCGTGAAAATAGCATTTATTGAACGGTTTGAATGCATCCGATGATTCATGGACTTTGCTGCACTCTTACATATGTGTTATCGAAAATAATTTTTTTTAACAACCTATCTCTCTCTCTCCCTCTTTCGCCTGTCATCAATTATCAATTCGTTCGCAGAGTATGGAATGGAATAGAATTACCCATCATGAATCATAACAGGAAAGGGAGGAAAATGCTCGAAAATATGACTCATCAGCTGTCGGTAAAATCTCTACCCAAGATCTATTCAAGGAAACTATCCTACTTTTCAGCCGTATGGCTGTAACTCACATTGGATTTAAAACAGATCCTATAGATGTCGCTCGTTATCATAAAAACTTTTCAAAAGCATTTTTTTAAATCGATTTCGCCTTTTACTGAAAGAAAATTTGAAAATCAAATTTTCCATTCTTTGAAATTTTTCCACCAATAACGCCGTTTTCAAATGAGTCATTAAAAAAGAACCACTGTAAATTTTGCTGAGTCACCATGTTTTTTTTTTCCTTCTATTTGCCTTTCTCTTATATATACGTAGCACTTTTGTTGCGCTTATATCGCCCACTCGTGCACTTTTTCTCTTCCTTCCATCATTGAAACAGCTTTTTATACAACACACATTTTTTCTCTGCCTTGCTCTATTATTTATTTCGTCAGAAAAGAGTAAGCTTGCGCGTATCAAGGAAACAAATTATTTTGTATTCGAATTGTTACTCACGTATGTAAACACACGTTGTTTCGAATTTTAACGATAAAAGTTTTTACGCTTCAGTTTATATAGTAGTATGGATGATCATACGATAAAGAACGATCAGGATCCTCAACAAGTCGAACCTAATCTGTCATTTGTCGCACAAAATGAAACAGTTAGTACGACGACAAACATGTCTCCGCCGCCATCGCGTATAGTACCAAGTTCTTCACGTCCAAGCACATTGCAGCTCGGTGGTCAACGCATGGGTAATTCAATTCTCTTAACGCCAAGTGACTACAACAAACTTCTGCTGAGCACACCAGAATTAGATGAAAAACTACGTGGCTATACAATTGTTTCGAATACAACTCCAACCGTTCAATTACAAACTCCAGATATTATCAATGCTATAACAGCACAGCCAGCAAGTAATATAGCATTTGCTGCTGATGCCCAACCATCGCCAGGTTTGTAAGAATAAGGAATAATTAGCTTTCTACTTGTGTCTTTTCTTAACTATTCATCCAGGTGTTAAAGTTCTCGAAGAATTAATCAATGCACATCAACAACAAATTCAGTCCGATGGCAATGGTCGTCAATATATCGTCTTTCCATCGGATACTCATCAGCTATTACAACAAATATCGTCTTCTGTAGGTGGTGATCAATTAAGTCAACTAACACAAGCATTACAAAAAGCGATTACTGCAACGACACCGACTAGTGCCGAGATCCAAAATCAAACTCAAAATCAAGAACACGTTCTAACATATCTCGCGAGTCGTATTCCACATCAACAAGGACAGGAACTTCATACCCGTAATCGTTCGATATCCTCATCAATGGAAACATCAATGAATGGCAATGAATCGTCCAATTCTGCTTTGTCATCTTCAGCACCAAGTCCGATGACTGCACATATTCAGCATAATACAATTATGTTAAATAAAGTGAAAGATGAACCTCAACATGTTCCGAATCTACGGAACAACAATGGCAATTCGTCGATTGAACGTATTAGTCTTGAACACAATGAATTATTGAAAAAAGAGAAAAAACGTGAACGAAACCGTCAAGTAAGTGTTTTGCTTGCTTACCCATATTTTTCATATCAACAAAATAGAACCTTGAATTAATGTGATGCTTTTTTTTCCTTTCTTAGGCAGCACAAAAATGTCGAACGCGTAAATTAACACGCATAGCAGAACTGCAAAAACGTGTCAATGAATTACAAGAGAAAAATCGAGATCTATCAAGTACTGCCGATCGATTGAAAACGGATATTAACAGATTAGAACGACAATTGCAAGAACATCAAGCACAAGGGTGTACATTAACTGCCACGGGATCCGTTCTATCCTAAGATTCCGCTCCTTGTCTAGTTTGATTCTTTAGACATGATGTAGTCGCAAAAATTTTGTTTTGTTTACTTTTCATGATCATGATGATTATTATTATTATTTTTCTTCGTCTTTGTTTAACACATCGATTGGTGTGTTTTGAAATTAAAAGAAAACTTTATGCGAACAGTTTTTTCTCTCGCTTTCCTCCTGTTTATCTCACTCTCTGATATTCACTTATCACGTTTCTTTTTCATTTCATGTAAATAAATGCATAGAATAAAAGACGACTAAGGAAATTTCCAAATGATGACAACCAACTCGACATTTTTGTAGATATGGCCAATATTGATGAACCGATCTATGTGGCATGTCGACGAGCACTTGTACGTCGACGGAAGCGATGTATTTCAATATGTTCTTTCTTGTTTTCTTTTCTATTCAGGGATTGGATGGTTCAAGTGAGATTAGCGGTTTACTATCGAATGTTCAAGATATTGACGTGTTAACTGATCATGTTATCAATGTTGTACAAGCAAAAATGCGTGAGCAAAATTCAATTAGAGTATGAGAGACAAAATGTGCGCATCGATGTGCTGAAAGTGTATTTTGTTGAGTAGGATGTGGCTATATTTGTGCGTCCATTTGTGGAATTATTTATGGACTCGACGAATGCACCTCGAATGTATACAATTAATAAACTATTGAAGAAAATGGTGGAGTTTCATCCACCATTAGCGAAGTAAACTCGAATGAAAATTTCGAACAATGAATTTTATTGTCATTTTGATATTCAGACCATTTGCCGAGGGTATTTTACAACATCCGCGAATGAATTTTGCTCTACCAGCCTTGATATGGAATTCGGCTATGGATCTTCTGCAATTTCTCGTGCGCTTTCCAGATTATAAAGTAACAATCACGGGAATGTTACACAAAACAGGACTCATCTCTTCTACGTAGGGTATTCGTGATATTTTCAAATTGTTATTAGAAAAAGTGCAAATGCTCATGTCACATACACCAATACAAGATATTGAAAAAGTTTTTAAGTTCTATACAGTATGACTTACATAATCGCCCTGGACGATTGGCAAATGTTTCTATCTTTAGCTTGTTGCTCTTATTATGAATCCTGATAATAATCTGCAACTGAGTTACTTCATACAGAACGAAATCAAACAAACGTTGCCTTGGGGTAAACCTGAGAGCCCATATCCACCCGTAGATATATTCGATAAGAAATTTTTCATAGATATCAAATGTTCTTTTAAACTGTTTAGTGCTTTTCAAGTTTATTATTGAAATTTATTGACTCATTCCGTCCAACAGCTCAGCTAGTGTCTATCACCGGTAAAGTTTTTCAACTAATGAGAATACGCTCTACTTCTGTTTGTTATCTAGGTCGTGATATGCTCTATCCTATTGTTGGTTATTCAAATTATGCATCGATTTTATGGCGTTTGCATTTTGTGAAATTGAAATTTCATCAAACAGCTCCATTACCATTTGATAGAGTAGGATTGTTAATATTTCTTCTTCGTAGTTGATTATCTTTTGGTTTCTTTCGCAGGCACAGGTTCAACCGCAAACGGAGTTATTCTGCTATGTCATTAAACAATTGAATTCTCGTGATCTCGCATTTAGTTTAGTTGGCATTGCACGAAATGTAAGCTGGAAGCGTTCTTGACTTTGAAAACGTCTACTCATGAATTGACTTGTAGATAAAACAACGAATCACGGCAATCGAAGAATCACTAGCTGACTTATTAATATGGAATATATTTGAAACAAATAAAAATCAAGATTTTGAAGGTAATTCAAAGGCAAACAGATCTCGCTCGATAAATTTTCGTTCACCAATCGCTTTCATTGTAACAAGAGAAGTCTTATCCTGTTTGTTTTTGTAAATAAAGGTCAATTACATTTATGGACTGTTACAGCACATATTGTCCTCGTTTATGTCCAAAATGTTTGCGTAACTTTAAGTGGCATCCTTAATACAATCAATATCAAAGTATGAATCAATTCGAAAAAGTTGCCTTATTTTGCGATGACCGTTATAGGTTGCATCGTTTCCTGGACCTGTCTATGGGGTCGGTCGAGATTGGCTTATGTGGTTGATTGGACAAATGCTTTGTCATATATTGTATAAAAACCAAGGCAAAGTAAGTGTAGCGTTTATCGTTTTAGATTACAATGAATCTTTTCGTTTTCTCTCTTACAGCCAGCTTGGTCTGATTATTTGATATTACTTGACCTTATACGAATACTATATCCAGATACTCAATCATTACCCGAACCTGACTATCGTGAATTCCAGTCGGTTGTGTCGATAGCAGCAGCATCGAATTGGTATTTTCTCACGACACGAGTCATACCAGCCATCGCAGCATCGTCTCCGACAGTATCATTGCCACAGCATCAAACTCCTGTTGCACTGCAAATGCATATTGAGTATATACCAGTAGAACAACATGAGACAAGCATCTCACTTGTGAATTTTTCTTCGTTTTAGAGCGTTGAAGTCCTTTGAAGACCGCAAATTATCATCTATTGACGATTATCGATTTTATATTGCTTGGAGTATGTTCATAGACGGAATTTCTCCTTGAAATATTTATCTGTTCATTTTAGACCTTGTTGGTAATGATGCCAAAGCCAATTCACCTTACATAGATACTCTTTTCAAAATTTATATTCTCAACTCTTCGCAATCCATTCCATCAAGTCATATTAGTCACAATGTTTTCGGTCCATCGGAAGGTATTCCGTATCGATCATTGGATGCGATGAGTGCACATGTCAAATGTCTAATCGCCAAGCAGTACTATCAAGAAATTATCCTAAAAAATATGTACAACGCAACTCAATGGTCAGCAGTTTCACCGGGTGGCGTGGAATCTTTCGCACGCTTGTTGGCTTATCCAGAAGTAGAACAAGATCGATTGAAAGAATTGCTAAGTCTAACCGAAGCGATCATTAGCAAGAATTGGTATTTAGGCGCACATTTACTGGCAGAATTATTTACATTTCGACTTCATCGCATTCCAACGTCAACACGCGCACAACTTTTACAGCAATTCTCAGGAATATTGGTGTCACCACAGCATGCAGGTCATCCACAGTTGTATTGCGCGTAAGTTGAATAACTTTTCCCCCGCTGTCTTGAATAGAAGAGAACATTTGATTCTATTCAAGAATACAAAATCTTCTACTCAATCTTATTCTTCAATTCAATTGCACGGATCTCTTTAACCAAGTGCCAAAGCTAATCGATTCGAAAATGTTACAATCCGTTTTTACGAAAGAATCAGAAGAAATCAATAAAGTTTTTATTTTATGCATCGCTCGATCCTTTATCATAACAGGTTTACTGATAATCGGTACCTTGAATGAAATAACTAATTTAAGATGGTCTTCCCTAGGTTCTGAATCCATGCCTGTTCCTTGGTGTACAGATTTTTTAACTCATATCATGCAAATCACACCACATGGTTGGTCAGCATCAACATTAGAAGCTATGCCGAGTTTCATGGCTGAATGGTATCGAGCACATCAGATCAGCGATGCTTATCGAGATATACGAGCACGTGTTGATGATGATTATAAAAAACTAACTAGTAAAGAAGAATGATCATGTATTTCGTTATGAACCAGTTATTTCGCTCTTCTCTAGATTCAGCATCGCTGGCAAACGAACAAGAAATTGTCAAACATTTTAGCCAACCGAATAATACAACTTGCTTCTGGTAAGTAAAAGATTTATTTTCGGCGTCTCATTAGCTAGGATATTCCAATCTCAATCTTCGTTTTAGCGTATTTCTCAAGCTAACTATTGAAGATCGTCCATTACGTTCATATATCAATACGTTCTATGAGTAAGTCTTTCGATACATTTGTCGAATTCAAATACTCACCTACTCGAAATGAATTAGAATATTCAAAAACCTTTTGACACGTTCAATGAATGCGCATTATCGTACGTTGGCAGAATATATTCTACGTGAAATAACTCTACAACAAAATCATAGTCAAACCTTTATGCAGAAAGTAAGTCTCATCATAAATGCAGAAAACGATCTGTATTCGATTTTCATTCGTGATTAGTATGCTGATGCAGTTGTGAACATGGCAACACGCTATAATATTATTCAACTTGATCGACTTTTGTTGATTCTAGTAGGACTGAAGACGTTGATTTGATGATAATATGTCTCAACACTGATTTAATGTAGTTTCTTCGACCATTGGATGAAGCCAAAACACCCTACGTGCATATTCTGTTCTATTTCATGATTAATTCAAGTGCATTATCAGAGATTATCAAAGATTTTGGTAACATTGCAAGAAGTGTATGTAGTTCATTGCATTCACATTCAGATTACGAAATCATACCTATATTGAATGTCATTCGTTTGTAGATATCCGGTGATATTTGGAGTATGAAAAATTTCCATGAAAAATTCCATTGTGAATATCACAAGGTACTTCTTTTCGTAATTGATTCAATTGATCTAATGTCTTGTTATAGAAAAACATCGAGCGTTTCTTCATGGAAGGTCTTATCAAGGATTATTTACAACCAGTACGTTCAGATATCATTTGCATTAGCCATAACATTAATTTTGTTGTTTGTAGTCGATGGAACGCTGTTTACCAACTTATTACAGCAATATGTGTCTTCGTCTTCTACCGGTAAGTTGATTACTGACGTTTTGAAGAGAAAGGAACTTGACAGTATTCAGCGATGTATGGATGTACTTGAACAAGCGTGTTACGTTATTTAATTTAGATCTTTGAATTAATTATCAGTCGAATGTTTGAACACATGCCCAATGCACGTATTGTGGATACTGTCTTGCCAATTGCTCAGAATCTCTTTCGTGCACATGGTTTGTGTAGCGATAGTCTTTGTTTTGAATTGATCTGAGATTATTGTGTATTGTAGCTGCACCGGTGACATTTTTGTATAATACTTTATTTGTTTATGAGAAAAAATTACGCGAAAAGTTCAACTTTCGGCAATCATTAATCATCGGCACACTCGGTAAACCTCAAATGACACCTAATAGAAATCAACACTTCTGATTTGTTCTACAGGGAATATCTATCATATGCGCAAGATGGAATGGTGTTTTTCCAATAATTTTACTTCTTATATCGAAAATCATCTTCGTCCCGATGGCGAAAAACGTCAACTACCATCACCTGTTTTCAATTCACGTTATGCCATTGATCTTCTGCATAAACTTGTGGATGATATCCTTTTTCTTATTCTTTGTTTTGCTTTGAGAAAGATCATTTTTAGGTTTATCCTGTTTTCCTTAACTCCCGTGCACCTATCTATGAGAAAAGCTCCTACGAGTACAACATCGATTGGCGTTATAATGAATTCGCAAATCCATCATTACAATTGATTCACTGCCTAGCAATTGAAATCTTTTTTTATACTGGCCAAGAAAATTTCAATCCGTGGAAATTATTCGCAGAGCCATTTATATCTGCGTAAGTCGATTCGCCTGAAAATCTTCGTTTATTTACTTTCATTTGTAGCGATAGTTTGATACCTCGGGCACATTATTTGAAATATCTCAACACCATGGGTCTTCTTTTTTCTGCCTTACCAGTATGCCAAGACGATGATTCGTTATTTACCAAGAATGTATATGATTTTTCTTTTAGGAATACTATTGGTCGAATTTATTCGAACGTATGTGCCAAATATTTGAACATCCACTGCTATTACGTTGTTCACCAACTGACATTATGGATTTACTTAACTTTCGTGAACGATTTTGTACACATACAGAAAATATGGTATGCTGTTTCGTGGCTGTCGTTCATTCAATTTGGCTACATGGTAGCATCAGTCATTTGCAACCATTTCTTAGGTAACTTCTTATGACTAAACTTAGTTTGAAATCTACTTGTATATTGCAGCCTAGTTCAAGTTCGACTTTCGCAAACAATCAAAACTGAAAATCAACTTCTCTTAGCATTTCAATTGATTGGACCATTTCTTCAACGTATTCAAACTGAATCGACAAAATTACTACTTGAAGTAACGAAAAGTCTCATATGATCTTCTTCTTCTCCATCAACTTTCGTTTTAGTTTGTTATCGTCCCATACGATCTCATTGCACGCGTTGATGTTCATCAACAGGCGTTTGTGAATGTGGATACCATCGCTAACTTTCTCTATCATATCAAATATATTGTTGTTGGTGATGCAATACGTGATCGCATTGAAACAGTCGTGAATAATCTTCATTGCGAAAAGCTTCGATCACGCCTTCACTTTCTTTGTGCCAAGACGGACGTCTCATCCACTATTCATTCTCAAGGACCAGCATCGGCAGCCACACCTTCATCCGCATCCAACGTGGATCCGTCAAGTGTTAACGCACCGACACATGGACAATTGAAATCCGGTACATCTACGATGCAAATGCAGTACACGACAGCTGCCATGCAAGTACCACCTTATGGCACACCACCCCAAAATATTCAACAACATTTCCAACTAACAACTGGCGCTACTAGCGGAATGGGACCGGATGGAAATCCGGCACAACAACGTTAAAACAAGGTCACCAGCAATCACAGAATTGATTTTTTATTCATGCACGTTGTATTTAATATTCTAACAGCTGAATTGTTCCTTTTTTCCTTTGCTCGTCGTACGTGTAATCTTTTCTTTGTCTTCTCAGAAATCTAAATGGAGGAGTCAACGCTTTCATAGAGTGATGTTTCAAACAACAGAATTCTCATTATATTTAATAAAGTATTGATGTATATGTATTCAAGAAAGTCGAATTCGTGAATAGTCGATCCATCAAACACGGCCTGGATGTTGTGAGAATTGTTGTCCTGGATGGATATAATCAAATGTTTCCTTATAAACAACGAAATCATAAGATCTCATCGATGATAAACAATACGATGTCCTGTTGGTAACTCTTTGATGATAATTAGTAATGACAAAAGATTCTTAAAATCTTTTTCTCGATGTTCTTCAGTACATGTCAATCAGATCGATGCCCTAGGTGGCTGCTGATCCATTAGTCTTGACAAAGATAAAATGTGAAACGAGACTGTTTTTAATCGCATCAAGCAGAATAGGAACTAAACTGAAATGATATGTCAAACTCTGTTCACGAGCATTGATGTATCCTAATCTAATCCATCACTTATCTTGTGTTCATAAAAGCAAGTTGCTTGAACTATAACACACATTGTAGATTATCGGATAGAAAGAATAATATGCCTCATATATACACTGTTTATAATAGATTGATTAATGAGACACTCTTATCAATCAATCAATATGTTATAAACGGAAATCTTCCCGTCGTCATCGTGTGCTTTTCTGTACAATGTAATAACAATATAGTTCCTTTGGCGAGGAGGGAGAGAGAGAAGATCGAAAATATCGGGTAGATAGTTAATGTCCGGAAAATTTCGCTTTGATTACAAAGGAAATTTTTCTATTCAGATCGATATCTATTGTTATTACAAATCGAATGCGAATCGTTTTGTTATTGGCATTAGACGAACTCAATACGGCAGCGAGAAGAGAGTGGGAATCGATTCAATGAGCAATGAAAATAGCGTGGATGACAACTTCCGCATGATACAATCCATTCATATTTTGACGCGCTTCTTGTCTTCTCCGCCGGGATTCGTCCGTCGATCGTTTCTTTCTCGGAGAGAAAGCGAGTATCAATTAATTATATACCTTCGAACGACGATCGACGCAACTCATACTAAGAGCATCTTCAATACACGACAGCGAGTAGTCAAGAGAAATATAGACATTATATACAAACATACGACGCTATATGGAACTTAATACATCAAGATGTTGATGTGTGTCGAACGTAAGTGATGATAAACAGACGTCGATCTTTTCTCTCCTCGTTTTCTTTCTTATTTTTCTCATTTTCTTGTTATTAATTTACTTTTGTATTATCAGATCAAAAAGTCAAGCGTCTCTGATCTGACTTGTAAACATGACACGTTACAAACATCGTAGATAATTGTCACAACAAGCTATTTAATAAATACAACACAAACAATTCCCGTTCTCACGTACAATTAATTGCAATACAAATAACGAAAAACAAAAGCTCTACACCATATATGAAGGAGAGACCAATGGCTAGTGTACCAGTATCGTTAGGTGAACACGAATCTCTTATGACTGAAGTGCAAGTTCGATCACCTTCAACTGCAACAGCAGCAACAACAACGACGACAATGAAACATAAAAAGCCTACCAACTGGCTTAAAGCTTATCTATGCCAAAATAAAATGACATTCGGATTGTGTCTTTCACTGTTACTAGCTATTACTATTGTTATGTCTTTATTATTTCTATATGCATTGCATACACGACTTCGACCTGAACGTAAAACGACTTTTCTGAAACAATAACATTTAATAAACAGATTCTTAATCGATATATTTTAGAGAAATTGTGTTTAACACCGGAATGTATCACATTAGCAGCGGATACATACAATGCAATGGATATTACTGTTGATCCATGTGAAGTAAGTAGATTTTTGAAAAGAAGTTGAACGATTTCTTCTTTCGTATTGCCTAAAGGATTTCTATCAATTTGCTTGTGGTAATTGGGATAAAAGTCATCCAATTCCAGAAGGTCGAAGTGTTCGCTCTTCATTCGAATCATTTGTCAATGATGTTGTTGATTTATATCGAGGTATTTCTGTAAAATCACTTCTCTGATCGCCATTCCAAGAAATGTTTTCTAGAATTACTTCGTAAGCCTGTCCTTAGCACCGAACCAGATGCTGTTCGCAAGCTTAAAATCTTCTATCAAACGTGCATCAGCACAGGTAATGATAAACATACTTGTTCCGTAGAGAGCACTTCGTTTTCCACTTGATATTTACAGAACGAGATTCACCGGCAGTAGAAAATGCAACTTATCATATACTTATGCAACATCTCGATCGGTTTGGTGGATTTCCTCCGTTATATGGCGAACAATGGCAATCGAAATCATCCCTGGAACGCTTACTAGCTACGCTTCATTTAGAATTCAACATTGAACCTTTGTTTGAGCTCAAAGTAGCTGCAGACGACATGAATAATTCTCAACATATCATTCTTGTAATTCATATTACAGAAAATAACTTCTCTTCAGATAATACTACGATTTGTTTTGTAGATTAACCACCCATCATTATTTCTGCAAGCATCCGCTGCATACGAATCCGAAGAAGAGATCGATGCTTATTTAAATTTTATGGTCAGCGTGGCGACTAGTCTGGGTGTTGATCGATCACAAGCACGGAGTGAAATGCAACGAATACTCACTTTCGAGAAGGCAATCGCCAACGTAGGTGAGAGTTTCTTTTTTGTTCATCGTTACCAACTTGAGTAGTGAGGGAGAGGACGAATCACAATTTGTGTTTATCCCTGAGCTACATGAGACAGTCTACTTCCCTGAGAAGCCAACAATGATTTTCAAGAACAAACGTCGAACTACCCGACAACTCTCTCAATTACTCGTTCATCTCTAGATTCGTGATGATCAACCATCGAATACAGTTATGGATTTTTACAAGAAGATATCTGTCGGCGAATTACAACAAATGATTAAATCAATCAACTGGACTGTTTACTTTCACATTGTGTTCAAAGAATTTATTCCACCTGACGAATCAATAGTTGTTCTCTATGCTAGCCAATATATGGAAGATCTTGAGCGACTTATTCGTCGCTTTGACATACGGTAGTCATAACGAACGATATTGCATTTTGTCGAAACTATGTTGACATTTAGAACAATGACAGGTTATGCCCTCTGGCGTGTTATCGCAAGTCTTGTGCCTGATTTAAGTAAGACTTTTCGAGAAGCTCATTACGAACTTGCACGTCTGACTCAGGTAGAGTTTTATATAGAAAACAATCGTTTTAGTTTGATATCTTCTCATCGTGTCTAGGGTGCTGCTCTGAATGGAATTGGTTCGCATTGTTTATTGAATCGCGCCGATGAAACTTTCGCCCAGTCTATGACCTATCTCTATCTAAAATCTCAATCCGATGATAATATTCGCGAAGAAGTACTGAATTCACAAAGTACATATTTTATCAGAATACTTGATCTCTTGTTTAGTTACAAGAAGTAATTCTCAATATTCGAAGTACATTCTATGAAACCATTAAACGAAATACATGGATGACAAATGATACAAAAAAAGTCGCACTTGCCAAAGTAAAACACAAACTTAATTCAACTCTCCGGGAAATCTGGAAATATTATTTTAGGCGCAATTGATGAATGAGTTCATTGCATATCCATTGGAAGCGTTAAATGAAACTTATTTGAATATAAGTCATGCTCATGTAAGTGTCAACGGAATATCAACTCGTCTATTCTTTTTGTTTCAGTTAAACATTGCATTTGATAATCATTTAAACAATGTCATCAATCTTTTGGGTAATGAAGTACGGAAAAACATTGCACTCTTTCGGAAACCTGTTGACAAAAACCAGTAAGAAATTTATTTTGACTCGAAACATTTTAGTCTATGATCTGACTTCTGTCTCGATCAGATGGATGACAAGCTCAGCTCAAGTCAATGCACTCTATGACAGCAATCGCAATGCTATCATTATACCCGTTGGCATGACACGACCCTTTCTCTACAGTTCAAAATTTCCACAGTAAAATTCAATTAACAATTTTATGTTAAAGTTGCTCTTTTTTGTTCTTCTAGTTTTGTAATCTATGGTCGTATCGGTATGGTCATAGCCCATGAAATTATTCACGGCTTTGATACGAACGGACGTTATTTTGATGAGCATGGTAATCTCAATCAATGGTGGAATAATGAAACCGACGCAACTTATCGCGAAACAGAACGATGTATTGTTGAACAATACTCGAACTACACGTACGAGCAAGTTAATATGACACTGAATGGTAACACAACACGATCAGAGAATATCGCCGACATAGCCGGAACTGAATTGGCCTTTCTTGCTTATAAACAATGGCTGAAAGTTCATGGTGATGAACTTCGACTACCTTTATTGAATAACTATACACATGAACAAATGTTCTTCATTGCTTTCAGTCAAGTATAACGTTTGATTACTTAAATCAACAATTCTTTCGCTTTTATATAGATCTGGTGTGGAAATTATCTTAATGAACGCTTACGAAAGGATATACGAGACATGATCCATACACCGTTTCGCTACCGGTAAAATTGAATCAGTTGTTTTCTCGTTTTATACAGTGAAGTGTGATAATTCTCATTTTAGAATGATCGGCTCATTGCATTCAAGCCATCATTTCAGTCGAGTATTTCAATGTAAAGAAAATGCGAAAATGAATCCACAGACGAAATGTACTGTCTTCTAAATATTGACATATTCTACAATAGTTTCGATCTCTTCATATTCGTGTGTATTTGTCCGGTGATGAATCTCTTCTTTTTCTTCGTCTTCATTGTATGATTGTCTATTCCTGTTTGTAGTTATCAATCTTTGTCCTTCTCTTTTTTTTTTCTTCTTTCTTTCTTTAATCATAAATAAGTCTTTAACTGATACGGACGATGACGCCAATTATGAAAGAGATTTATTAGTCCTACTGTAAAAATATACTAGTAGATCACATAGTAACTATCGATCACCTTTCTAGTAGAAATTTGTTTTCTTATTATTAATAGGAAAGAAAAATAATTACATTTTTCGCCATAACGAATCTCGAACACATCAATCATTTGAAGTTATTCTCTTTGAATCACGATGAATACGATAAATAATTTGTTTTTGTTCACATCATATGAAATCTTATCTTTGAAAGTGTGATAAATCAAGTCGTCATATATAATAATCCGCTGAAAATTCAACTTGATCGACATCTGGTACCTGTCTTCTCGTGAAAATTACAAACATATGTTCCAATGAAATTCAGCTTACCCAATAAGCGGTTATTCTCGAGATTTCATCATAAATTCATTTCGAATGTATTAAATATTTACTGAAACCTAAGCAAAAAAATGTAATCATCTGGATCTAATCAAGTTTTCTTTCTCATTATTTCTATTCCCAAGTCATATTGATTCTAATGAAACTCTAGTTAATTGATAATCATCAATCATTTCGCGTTGAATAGCGAAACTGACTCATTATTTGTCTATTATGTTGTGCATGTGGAGAAGATGAAAAAAAAAAGAAGGAACGAGAAATACATGTAGAAAAGAATGGACTGATTACGACTGAATAGTTGCATTATTGATTAGATTAAGCAAAACGACTCCGGTAGCATTCACCTGTCAACTAATTTCCGTCTTCGTATGACCTCCCGAGACAGGGAGAAGAGCCGCATGCATATCCACGTTTCGAAATCAAGATAAAATCAATAACAACCGATTCATAATGTTTTCTTTCGTTATTGCACATGATCTTCATTATGATATGTATATCGGGTTATTACTTTAGTAAGTTATTTCGATAGTGCTTGGAGTAAAATTTGCAGAGAAGGAAACATCGATTTGCACATCAATAGTGATTTGAATATTAATCACTAGACAACTGTTGCCGTCTGGTAGAACTTTGTCACATCGCGCTTTTTTTTTATTTTAGTACCATGATAGAAAACCTTGGATCAAATGTTAATAACAGTTGTGGTCGTCATTGTTGCTTTTAACGAAAGATATCCTTAGCAAGAAGAAAAAGAATTTTAATATTCTCTTTTTTCTTTTGTGCATTATTATTATTTTTTTATTCGAAACAATACATTTGCGAAGACCGGTGTCTTCTGTCTTTCTTCTCACTGAGGAAAACATTACAATAGTTTTCCTCGTTCATTTATTTACCTAATCCATATCGATTGGCGAACAATGAAAAAATTAATCCAGTCATTTCGTCTACGTTCATTGGGTTCACGTTTCTGTAAGTATTTAAACAACCATACATTCGATGTTGTTTAATATAGTCTTGTTTCATTTTGATTTAATCCGTTCAGGTCTTTTGTGTTGTATGTGATCAACTAATACTTTCCACCCTTGGGGATGACAGAATTGTACATCCTGTGAGAACCTATTTGAGACGTAATGTCAAGGATTTTACATTCGTTTTCCTTTCTTCCGCTTTTTGTATTCTGTGCGATAAACCAGCTGCTGCTGCTGCTGCTGACACTACCGTTAAACAACGCCCGATGACACAACTCATTATACCATCTTTTCGCTGCTCTTTAATGGACAGTTTTGTATCAAGAGAATACCGAAAGATTTGATTACTTTCTAAAGAAAAAAGAACAAGAAGACAAGAAAGAAAAGCAACGGAAGCCATTTGCCCGATATCGGTCAGTCGTATACTTGTATCAGAAGATCAAATTCATTAGACAAGTAACGATCGATACTTGTCATTTACAGTTTTTCGCTTGTTATTATCACTGATGTTATGACTGGGCATCCTTACAATGTCATTTGCATCTGTACGGTTCCACCGAACGGAACAAATGAGTTGAATGACTATGTCATTGAACATTTGTAATTGATCAATGTTCGAACGCGTAACTGTGACGAATGAAGATCGATGTCAGTTCAAAAAAAAACAACAAATATGCATTTTGTCCGTTCTAATTCACTTCGATGCATATTCATGTAGGTAGAATGGGATTGATCAGTGTGTCAAATATGATGTTAACGTTATAATTTCTCTTTATAGTAGAACTTCTCATTTGTTTAGATTGCACGTGCCTGATGTATTTCTTCTTCTTCAGTTTTTTTTCTTCGATAGACATAGATTTCGTTATCATTAGTGCACGAGGATGAACTGTAAATTATCCTGCTCTCTTTTCTAGCAATCGAGCAAAAATGCGTGTGCGAGACAGATGGTCAATTGTACAAAGCTCATCCTTTTGTGTGAATATGTGTATGTTGCATGTGTGTGCATGATTTCTTTCTCTTAACTCCTCTCTTCTATAGCTTTACAGACATCGGAGCAGTGATCGATATAAGTAGAGAGAGAGAGAGAGAGACAGCGAAAGGGATAGAGAGAACATACAAGCGAGTGAATAAAGAGAAGAAGAAAAGACAAACGACGTTTTTAACTCTGGTGTGAAGTGTAATAAATACGCAGAGGAGAAATGGTAGAATAACTATTATAAAGATCATTGAGTGATGAGGTAAATGTACACTTTTTTGTTCGGTATTTTTTCTACCGCCTCCCAGCCTGCGCATCAATGGAAATTAGCATAAGCGTTACAATTTTAGTTCGAGGAATTTGATTATCATATGAATGTAATTGTTACAAATAATGAAAAGATACTTCTTTTTCAATTGAATTCTCTTCTATGGATAGGTAAGATCAAATGTATCAAAAGAGAAGACATAAGTAGGGAGAGAAATGGAAGAGTTGGTCTGATTCAACACGTTTTGTACATGTGTAATCTTCTGTTGATAAATGAGAATTGGACAATGAGTGAACACCCGCCCTCATCTCATTTTTTCCTCCTTATTATTATTCTTCTTTACTTTAAGTAAATATCGACGAGAAACGTTCATTCATATAAACAGATTGTAAGATCGAACAGCGACGAATAACGATAAAATCATCATGTAAAGAGAACTATTACAATGCGATGACAATGTTTTAAAATGTACATGCATGTCTGATTATGCAAAACTGTTCACGGGCTAATTCAAACAATTTAACTCGATGCGACATCTCCGTCTACGCTTGAAAAATAACAACACTGATCGTAGTCGTTCGATAATTTTTCTCTCCATTGTATGCGTCTCGTCTTGATCAAAACGAGCGCGAAATTATTAATATTATCGCATGTTCTTTTCGTGAGTTTTTGTCTTTTTATTTTACTTGACGAGACAGACACACATAACTATGAAGATGAAAGCTGAACATCAACACTCTTCACTTTTTCTTTTCGCTGCATCATAAGTTAGAAATTAGAGAGAGAGAGAGAATATCATTTAGTCAATCATTATATTGTTCTTTTTACACTTTCTCCAGATTGTTTGTCTTCTTTTCTGTATCTATCTATACGTCACTTTGTACCCATGGTGGATTGTCTATCATGTCAGAGTTGTTGCGGAAGTTTACGTTCGTCCAAACTTTATCCCAAAGAAAAACGGCCGATATCACGAAAACGTGTTGCTCAACAACTTTATCTTCAAAAACAAATTCAGAACAGTAACGACGATAAAAGTAAGCAGATACGTGTTTCTCTTCTTTTTGTCTTTGTTCGAACACATGAAATTAATTAATATCCATGGAATGTATGAGGAACATGATGTAATCGAAAGAAAATGCGTTATTTGAGCCTTTCACATATGCTCATGCAGAGCATTTAGAAAGAAAAAGAAAACAGAATGTTTTCGTGCTCGATGTCTATCTAGATGATGAAGTTTATTAAGAACTCTCGAGATCAATCTGATTGATTTCGATCAGAGAGGAAACTTGTTTTGATAATGAATTTTTTTTTTGTCTATCGCATACACTCATCTCGTAATTGATAGATTCATATATATGATGTTTTGTTTTTGATATACGTTTGATAAAATAAAGCATACGCATCAAACTGATTAGATCTTCATTATTTACATCGAGCCGGAAGCTGATTGTGCACTTCTCTCTGTCGAGACATCTATTTGTATAGTCGTTAGTCGCCAAGAACAATAATAATAACAACACTACCCTTCATTTACAGACGAAAGCTAGAAAGAACTGATCCGCTCCGATTAAATCGGTTGATCATCATCATCATCATCTTTTTCTTCTTTTTGTCGTTTACCTTGCCCGCCCGATCGTCATAATTATTTTCTTCTCTCTTCTGATTCGTAAAGATCACTATTGTACATAAAGAAGAAAAATGAGAAGCTTAGTATCATGTCATTGTTTTAAACTTTAACTTGGCTACAAAAGGCAATAACGTTTGATTGAATAGACAGTAATTGAAAAGATGATCGGAATGAAGCAAGCTGAACAGCAATCTCATAGTTACCATCATTTACATGAAAAAATCGCACTCGTTTCGATACTATCGAAGCAAATGAGTAAACATCAGCAGCAGCAGCAGCAGTCGCAACAAGGATTCTCTTCTAAGATATTTTTAGGTATCTGTTTTTCTTCTGGAATCATATTCGTGCATTCTTCATTCGTTTAGGTTCATTTTCATGCGACAGTTTAAGTTGTGTAAGTAGCAATGTACAGTCAAGAAAGAAACAACGAAATATTAATAACAACAACAACAACAACAACAATAACAATAATAATAACAATAACAACAATACAGATACATCGTCACGTGCAACAACAGATGAGCCCAATCATTTGTTGGAATTTTATGTCTTCGATCTCAGTCATAAACGGAATCTCAGTCTAACAAATGATCCCAATGATAAACGCTTAATTATTTTTAACGAGATATCTAATGGTCTACATACAATTGGAATTCGTAATGGTAAGTGATACATTATTGTTGTGCTGTCATATTGTTTCTTTTTGTTCGGAGATTAATAGAGAAAGAAAGAACTCGATTAGGATGATTTTTTAGCCATTGTTGTCTATCTCTTTGTCAACTGAATGTTTATCATTGGAGCAGATAACATGATGTGATTCAGTGACTGTTTATTACCGACAAGGGTATTCAGAAATGTCTTCTTGTTGCTTCATTCTGTTTCTTTCTCCTTCGTTCTTTCTTTCTTTCTTCCTTTCTTTTGACATTTTGTTCGTGAACGACATCACACGCGGCTCCAATAATAAAAGAAAAATACGCTTAACCGGCAGCCAACCCAACGAACAGAGCTGCACTAGAAGTAGTAATAGCATTATTTCTTTATATATATATATATGCGTGTGTGGATATAGAAGTGTGCGCTTGTCATCGCTGGTCCGTGTGGATGAAATGCGAATATAAACTTTGCGTGTTCTATCGTATGCTTTTTATGAGTAATCAACACAGCAACCGAATAAAGATAGATCTTACCATCTTTATTCAATTGTTATGATAATATATTATCACGTGGTTACTTCCAATGGTTTACATATTAACGAAGAACAGACTTAATGTATGACATAGAAAATTTCGACGATAAACATCGAAGAAAGAAAACATTTACCTTAGCAATACGACTGTTTGCAATGCGTATTTATCATATACGTTACTATCGACGATGCTTACATATTTTATTATTCGTCGGCTTGATTATCTTACTTTTTATGTTACTTAAACACATTTTACCCGAACAATATCAACCAACGTTAGTGCTCGACGATGAAAGACATTTATTTATTCGTTTGTTCAAAGATAATGATCTACGTCGGGAAAAGCTTCGACCATTTCGAATTTTAAGTGGGTCATTGCACTATTTTCGTGTTTTACCACAAGTCTGGTCGGATCGTATTCAAGAAATGAAACGAGCTGGTCTCAATACGATTGAAACATACATTCCGTGGAACTTACACGAGCCCGAAAGAGGTGTTTTCAAATTTAATGAAGGTCTAACTGATTTATCAAGCTTTTTAAAGCTTGTTCATCAACATGAAATGTTTACGATCGTTCGTCCATCAGGTAAGATAAATAAACATCAAGAGCATCTCAAATGATAACACACATGTTCTTCTAGGTTATATCTGTGCTGAATATGAATGGGGCGGTTTACCTAGCTGGTTACTCCAGGACAATCAAATGCGTATTCGCTCAACATATTCCGGTTTTGTTGATGCATTGAAAAATTATTATTCAGTTTTATTACCAATTCTATCTGAACATCAATACAATCGACACAGTCATGGTTCAATAATTGCATTCCAAATCGAAAATGAATATGGAAGTTACGGCGAAGATAAGGATTATCTTCGAGCCATTCGCTCAATGTATGTAGAATACGGTTTGGATGAATTGTTCTTCACATCCGACGGTGCCAGAGAACTTACACGTGGCACTTTAGATAACGTTTGGGCAACCATCAATTTTCAACGTCATGTCAAAGAAAACATCGAACAATTAATCGCCTTTCGTTCACATAATCATTTGATGATTAGTGAATATTGGACGGGATGGTTTGATTATTGGGGTGGACGACATCAAACAGGTTCATCAGGTACCTATTCTGCAGACGAATTCGAAAAAGATCTCGAAGATATTTTATTGAATTCCAAATACGAAATATCCATTAATTTTTATATGTTCTTCGGTGGAACAAATTTTGGTTTTACATCAGGTGGACATCATTTTCCTTCCAAAAAATATTCTCCATTAGTGACTTCCTACGATTACGATGCACCATTGAATGAATCTGGTGATCGAACAGATAAATACTTTGTTATTCAACGTGTCATCAAAAAGTTCTATGAACTTCATCCACAACTAATCGTTTACAACCATCCCCGTATAACTGAAGACAAATTCGAAATTACAGAGCGGAAAGATTCGAAAAAAGCCGCATTCAGCCGAATCAAGATCTATGGTTACAAAACACTCGAGCAAATACTCCACGATGACATTCTAACAAACAAATGCGAAGTTACCGATGGACCGTTAAACATGGAACAAATAAAGATTCCTGCACACTCGAATGCCGGAGCATCACAAGGCTTTATTGTCTACACAAATAATAACATGGAGAAATTCTTCGAAGACAAGCATGTCGAACAACGAGTTACAATTGAATCGATTGCTGACAATGCTTTAGTTTTAGTCAACGGAAAAGTGATTTATAAATCACTATGCTCAGATAATTCTATTCAATTTAATATCCCACCGGATACGAAGAATTTAACGATCATTGTTGAAAATATGGGTCGTATTAATTTTGGTCCTACACTTGACCATAGTCGAAAGGGTATTCTTAGTAAAGTATTATTAAATGGCACAATTGAATTACAAGCATGGACAATCCATACATTAGAGTTTCATAAAGGCGTGTCAAGTATTACTGATTGGAATCGATTGACGATCGACGAGAAAAATGCAACAAATACTCATGATCTTAATTATGGTCCACAATTATTTTATGCACCATTTCATATTGAAAATGAACATTCAATTGCCGACACGTACTTATCATTAGATTCTCAATGGACAAAAGGTGTCGCGTTTATCAATGGATTCAATTTGGGAAGGTATTGGAGTATAGGACCGCAACGTACATTATACATACCCAAAGAATTATTATTCAAAGGATTTAATCATATTCAGTTATTTGAATTGTATACATTTGGCCAATACATTCAACTCGTCGATACGCCTATCATCGATGCGTGATATTCTTCTAGTTGTTGTTGTTCATAAGAACAGTTTGATTTCTTCACTGATCATTTTGTTTATTGACTTCTGATTATTGTTTGATTACTCAATTGAAAAGACTTGCATATCATTACGAAAAGTCTTCTTCTCCTCCTTTTTCTTCTGCTTTCTTTTCTTCACAGATCTCTTCTGAGAACTATGCGCCTTGAAATTAAGGTCAAATAGATCAATATTTAGTATTGTTATTGATCAAATGCAGGCATTGTTCATTTGATTTGCATCTATAATCGAGTCAGATTCTAGAAAAGGAACCAGATGCATCAGATATTAATTCAATTAGATTCGCTTCGATCAAGGCAAAGTTAAGATTGTCTTTTACTACAAAAAGAAAATCGAATGCGAAAGATATATTTTTAGTATCACGCAGCGAACATTATTTTTCTTGTTCGCTCAATAGGTCATTGACACATTGTCGTGATTACGATCTAAACTCCTCAGCTTCTCATATTGACAACATCTGTTAAAATATTGATCATATAAAACTCGATAGTGCTTGACATTTTGAATCGATTACAAAGTTGAAGTTCAAGAATAAACTAAACACTTCACAAACAATTAGATTCACTAAAGAGCAAAATTGTTTTTTTTCTAGGAGATATTCTAGTATTTCTCAATGAAAAGAATCTTCTGAAACTACCCATAACGATTACGTATGATCAAATTAAAACAGAATTTACATCGTTACGACGACAGAATAAATCCATACGTATTGGATTATGCCGTTGTACGGATCGATCTTTATTAAATAATACAACCGTTCGACATTTGGGTTCATTGACATTCAATGAATTTCGGAAATTATCTATTGATGATCGACGGTCAACATCCTCATTTAATGAAAGTCGGAAATCGTTGATCATTATCGATGATATTCTATCGAATTCCGATTCGAAGCAAAGTATCGTTAATCGAACAAAACATATTCAAGAACGGCATAGTAAACCATTGGTCTACAAACGTAGTACCAGTCCCGCTCGAGACAGTGGATTTGTTGAAACCGATGGTAGGATACGATTTGTTAGAGGTGAACTCTATGATAAGTGTTTAGGTACGAATACATCTGTACTTACTGATCGAAGTGCTTTGTCAAATCACCACAAACATCGAAGTAAACTTTCATTAGAAAAAAGTGAAGATGAATCAATGGATACCCATAAATCGCTCGATTCACTTCAGCAATCAATTACGAAAACAACATCATTGGAAGAGAAAAAAGTCAAATCAACTGGTACAGGGTAAGTTTATATCGTGAGATTCATTTCATTGAAAAAAATATTTTGTTCGTTAAGTTATACAACTGAAATAGTGAATAGACATCGTCCTGCCAAACGTCAACAACCGACTCAAACTGTGACGGATGCCTGTTTTATCTATCGCCGTCAAGCAGTTAAAGTAGATGCCAACGATGATGACAAAGCAGCAATGATCCTTCGTGGCCGTGAAATTGCCTATGAAGCGGCAAATACACCGGCTATTCCATCATCGATGCCAATGTATTCGCGCGATCAAATTCGCGAACTTTACGGCGAATTGGACAAGAAAACACGTCGTTTACAAGAAGATGAATACACTATTCATTCTTGGAACGAAAAACCCCAATGGAAATTAGCATCACCGACAAAGGCGAAAAAAATTGAGGAATGTCCATTACCAAAGTTTCGTTTGGAGAAATCATCGGACGATGATGAAGCATTACTAATGGCTGCGTATTTATCTTCAGGAATGAATTCTCCACAAACCAAAGCAGCTGCACCTGTAGATAATTTATATCAAGCCATGATTAATGCAAGTGCTAAAGTCAATGAATGGGCACATAATAACGAAATATATTTATCACCTACAGAAAAAGATTTGCAGCCAGTGTTGGATTCGTCAGCATTATTATTAGATACACAGTTGAATCTCAAACAACTAGCTATTACACCAACGAATAGCCACCCTCGACCGACAGTCTTGACAACTACCGAACAAGTTCAATTTCATCCATCAAGCAATACGTTTTCGAGTCGAAATAGTCGCCGATCTATCCGTCGACAGGTGCATTTGGTTGACACAATATCTTCATCGCCCGATTCTATTCAAATAGCATTCGAAACATCGCCGTCAACACCAGGTTCATGCGGAATGTACTTAGAACCTTACATGCGACATGGTTATAGTTTACCATCAACTGATCATTATATTCGAGATTCATCATGGCAACACACTGATAATGATGATCTGGAAGAATCAGCTTCGACAATGCAAAACGTATGTGAGCTTTTCTATTTCTCATTTCGTTTTTAAACAGAAGATAAATTGATTATCACCTTTCTCTTACGGAAATTGCAAATGTTATATCATAGAGCATAAATGTAAACCATTTCTATGAAGCCGTTTGTTTGATTAATGTGATTAAAGAAAAACAAAACTATTTCTAAGCTTTTGTTAATTGACACTTCCCAATCACAAAACGAAATTCTATTTTACATTATCGATGTTTTTCTTCTGTTAAATATGCTTGATCAATTCATTTGCTTTCTTATTTATCATAATGCCATATGCATGACATAACCTTCTTTTCGTCTTCTGTGTATGAACGACGGAACATGTACATATTGTTCAGAGAGCCAGAAGTAAAAAACGTCTACTGTTTCGTCTACACTCATTTCGAATAGAATTCATTCACATTGATCTCAATCGGTCGTGTATACACTTCGATTATTATTATTATTAAATATTTAATTATCTCTTTTATTAGATAACTCCAACGGACAGTCCAACAATAACGGCGAAAGTGGATATGGATATGTTTCCATCACCGCCTGGAACATCGCAAATTATCGAAACTGATAGTTTAATTGATTTAGATGATGGAACAACAGTATCTTATCATACAGCAAAAGAATCTCGTGTTGATAATGGTCATCAATCATCGTTGTCGCTCGGAAGTGATGACACCACTGGTAGTAATTTTCAACAATATCATGTTCGCGACGATTTAGTAAACAGTGTAACAACACCAGAAGATAGTTTCTATTATGATGCATTACCATCGCCTTCGCACACGAATCGACAAGTATCAACAGCGAGTGAAAACTCCAATGTTATGATTGAAAATCTAACAGATTTATTGGAACAAATTGAAACATACAGTCGAACAAATCATCAGATTGTCAACGAACTTGATGAACATCAAGCACGTGTGATTTCAGACGATGAAGAATCATTGCTTAATATTGATCAATTAGTTACTATTGTGGAAGATATTAATCGATGTAATCAAGCTGGAATATCGAATACGATGGATAATCATGCTTTCATCTATGATAATCTTGATGAGCAAACAACGAAGCCGCCGATTGATAATCTTGTCGAAATTGTCCAGTCGATCGATGAAGCGCCATCTCGTGTGAATAATTTATTGATTATTTATGATGAGACACTTACACCGACTGAAGATGAACCAAGACAAGTTATAAACGATTCAGATGAATGGTCTTATGATAATTTAATAGGCGACTCTGATGAACACGCGAACACCGATAATTTAGATACGACTGTGCATGAAAGTCTCACTGCCAAATACCAAAAACCTATTGAATTCAATGAAATACAAGAAACAATCGTCAATATTGATAATTTAGTACAAGTTGTTAGCGAAGCATTGTCTGTCACCGATATCGATGATGATATAAGCGAACCAACAATTGAGACAGACAATTTGGGAACAATAATACACGAAGCTTTAGCAGCAAGATTTCAAAAGCCAATCAAAATGAAAACGCCTCGTCCGTTCGATTTTGAAGTTTTCACTGAAGAATTACCTAACTCATTCGATCAGTTTGCTGTCGATAGAGATAGATTAGACGCCATTGTCGCTGAAGCGTTGGAAGGCCCATATCAGAAGCCCAATACCATGATACCAACTGATCCGTTCGAGACGGAAGTTTATTCAGCGCAACTATCTGAATCCAGTGATAATGACTCAATAGTTAATACAGATAATTTGGGAACTATTATTCATGAGTCGTTAGCTGCTCGATCGCAGCAGCCTATACGAATTAAGACTGCGGATCAAGATATTCCTAAAACTCAACCGGAAGAGGTTCCCACAGACGATAATCATATTGAAAGCTCGGTAAATCAAAGTCCGCCGAGTGAAGCGCAACCAACGGATTTTATCAACTTTGAAGTTGTTCCCAAAGCAGAGTCTGAAACTATCAATGAGATGATTTCTGATAGTGACAATGTAGAAACAGTTATACACGAAGCTTCGCCAACTCTCATGGAGAAATCCGATGAAACTGAAAGTCCAATCGAATTATTCAATTCCGAAACAATTCCAAATGAAATTCCACAATCTGTTGAAAATGAACCAATTTGTAAAACTCCATCCGAAGATATTCCTGAACAAGACGAGTCCAATATCGAATACAAGAAATCGATAGAAAATCCGCCGCCTGAACCATATCATTTTGATTATCCCATGGAAGAAGAAACCAATGACGATACAATCGAATATGAAATTTTGAAAGAATCTCCTCCTCCAGCTATCGAAAAACAAATCGACCAAGTACCGGACGATACACACACATCCGAAACACTCGTCTATGAAATTGAATCCTCCATGCCCCTACACCAGTTCCCTGTAAATCAACCAACTCCACATCCACCTCCTCCAACTGTTAATAATCTTTCTCAAATCGTTAGTGATTCTCTCCTAACAAGTTCGAATTACCATCAGTTTCGTCCAAATGAAAATCAAATCGAATTTCATGTTCTACATGCTCCAACCTACGATGAAGAAATCTACGAAGAATACGGCTATCGTCGAACAACGACTGAACCGGGGACAGATGATATTGTCGAAAAATTCGAAGAATTGTGCCATCATTATACAACAAACTTCCAGCAATACCGCACAACAGCTAAGCAATTCGATGACGACATTAATCAATTTGAAAAGCAATTGTACGAACAAAGGGAACAAAATTTATCACCTGTGAGTGATACAATGAGCGAAGAATTAATCACAACCATTGAACGTGTTATCGACAATGGTAATCAAAAAGGATCAAAAGCGGATGATGTCGAAGAAGTTTACTCGACAGTTCTTGTGACGCGACAAGCTGATCACGTAGGAAAATACGGTTTCGATTTCGAAGAAGTAGACGATGGTAAAATCAAAATTTCATCGATTCTTGATGGAAACTATTGTCCAAATCTGTCCATTGGAGATGAAATTATCGCGATCGATGATAGTAAACCACATCAAACCTACGAAGAATACAAATCATCATTCGACTCATTATGGATAAATGCTCGCAACAATGTACAAATAACCGTCACCAAAGCAGACATTCCAGTGCAGCCAAGTAAGTAGAGATTTATTTTCATTTTGTCCGTCTATTCTGTTGAGAAGAAAACTCGAAGAACAGAATGGTTTAGTGATTACCGCAACTGATGTTAATAATATTCTTTTCATAGATTCCGAGCCGGCGTCATTACAATCGAGTTCTCTATCTTGGCCACTTTCAATAGCTGAATCAGGTAGGCTAATGAAATACGGTTTTGCGCTTGCGTGTATGCGTACTCTATTCAAGCTTTATTGATTTGTGGGCCTTGACTGTGTTGCATGAGGTTATCCGGGGGCGGTAGTAGGAGCTTGGGTGTCTGTATTGTTGTTTTAAATAGAGCTATAGAAAGTTACTTCTTTTCGAGAATGAATGAACATGTGAAAGAAACCGCAAGAATATGTAATAGGCGATTAACGTGGAATGTATTTGTACTTATGAGAAATTGAATCGATGAGTCTGTTACATATACACACACATGTACTCTTTGTCACCTCTTGCTCTTTCGCGTATATAAGAAGTCCTTTGACACTCATTTTCTGTGTCATATACATTTCAATCGAGTGAAAGTCGCTTCGATTTTTCGTCTCTTGCGTTATCCACAATGCCAACTATCTATGATGTGCAGCGCGAAGAATTGTACACCGCAGATCCACGTACAAGTACGACTTTTGATACTTATGGATCGGTTGGTACAGCTGTTGGTTATATGTCGGCCATCACTCCACGACAAGTGATCATCACTCGGCCAGTTAAGAATCTGGGCGGTGGTAGTCGTCATGTCACATCGAAAATGAGCGTATCTCATTCAATGTCAAGCAGTGCCTTACCGCTACGAAGTAGCACTGCTGGTGGTGGTAGTGGTGGTGCGGGTGCATGGGCACTCATTCCATTTACTAGTCAACGTGCCGAAGAAAAACGCCAACTAGCTGAGCTGAATGATCGATTTGCTGAATACATTGGTAAAATCCGTTACCTGGAAGCAGTCAATCGAAAGCTTAGTCGTGATTTGGATAATATCCGAAATAAGAAAGGTATTGGTTTACAACGTATACGTGAAATCATAACACGAGAAAAAAAGGAAGCTGAAGAAACTCTGAAACGAATGGAAGACGATGTTCGTTCAGGACAAGGTAAACGACAAGAAGCAGAAGCGCGTCTGAAACAAGCCGAGCAACGTTTACTGACTGCTCAACGACCAGATCAAATCAACGCTGCTAAAGGTCAATTAAAACAGCTGCGTGAAAAAATCATTGATCTCGAAAAAAAAATCGACTTAATTCGAAAGACGATTGCTGACAATGACGATGAAATTGCCTTATACAATGCTGAGTTACAACGCATTCGCACTGATGTTGCCAATCTCATTTCAGAGATTGCCAACGAAGCAACACAGAAGCAATTACTAATGGCCGAAAAGACCGTTCTTGAACAGGAATTGAAAGCCTTAGATACTGCACATAAATTCGATGTCGAACAACTTCGTTCAAAAGTCGCGATTGCGAATGTTGATCCAGCACCATTCTTTGAAAGTGAATTAACATCAGCTATACGTGAAATCCGTAAGCAATTCGAAAACATTACCGATCAACAGCAGCAACAACTACAGAATTATTACCAGGCAAAAGTCAGTGCACTGATTGAATACCATCAACCAAAAGAACCTGCTGAATCGCAATGGCAAACTGAAAAGATACGAGAAATTACTCGAAGCATATCCGATATACGTGGTCGTGTTAGTGCACTACAAATGGAAAATCAAGATCTCGATCGACAAATATCTGATATACGTCAACAAATACAATCTACTAACTATCACGAAGATCAACGTCTTGTCGATGAACAACGACGTTATCGTGAAGAAATCGATCGTATAAAAGGTTATATAAATGATTTAGAAAAATATCGTACAACGTTGGAAGAAGAAATCCGCCGATATCGATTGTTATTGGAAGGTGGTAATAATCAAGTCGGCTTACGACATTTTGCCGAAGAAGCCGAAAAAATCATGAATCGTGGTCGATCATTGCTCGATTCTCTTAATTTACGTCTGATGAGAAATACTTCAGGTCCAAGTAGTTCTCATAACGTTCGTGAAGTGACTTATTCAACATCATATTCATCTGTAGGTGGTCTTAGTGGTCGATCTCCTTCAACTTCACGTAACGTTTCACCACATCGTTAAGAAAAAAATAACAAGAAAATATCATCGATCACAAACAAGACAATATTTTGTAGATTAAAAGCTTTTCTCTTCGATTAATCTTCTTTTGTTCTTGCTCGATATACATAAATATCTCTATATGTATGTAGTCGCCATTTGAATACAATATCGAAAAACGTTACCTTAGGGGAATTTTATTCTTTTCATCGATAATGATACGCTGTCATTTGAGCTGAATCTATTGACAATATCACGTTCACGTACATGTATGTGTGCATATGTAAATGCGATATGGAGATCAAATCTTTTAAATATATGAGAAAGCAAAGCGAAAATGACTGTATGCTATTAGTTGATTGTATGTGTCTCCAGCTTGACGTTAAACTATGCATGGGCGGATTTATTTGTACGAATCGGACACATCGGACAATTGTGTAGCGAGAAAGAGAAGTAACAATTCTGTCTCTCCCTCTCTTTCTTTTGCAAAATTATTCTGTTCGGCGTGTCTCGCTTCGTTGCTACTCGAACAATTTTTAAAGTTATTTGTGGTATGCTTCTAGGCTAGCAATGAATCATAGGCTAATAGACGGTAAACTAACAAGGAGAGAACGAAAGTAAAACATTGATCTCACTTTTCCTTCTTCTTCTTCTTCTTCTTCTTCTTCTTCTGCAGTCAAACTAACGAATAAGGAAAAATATAATTACATTCATGCCCGTATATACTCGACAGCAAGCACTGTCGACTAAATAAGAACGCGCGCGCAAACACGATGCGATAGAACTTATTTGCATGGTAGCGGTTTGTTCGCCTCTTCTTTTTCCTCGAATCATATAGTTTATAGAACGCAAGAGAAAGAGAGAGAAAAAACACTAACCGACTGCTCGAATAAAAGGGTCATTTCTCCCCATCTTGTGCATTCATTTTTCTTCTTTTTCTCGTTTGTGCGTGTGTGCGTATAAGTCTAGGTTTTTTTTTCGGTGAATATCCAATACCAAATACTATTGAGCTTCAGATTTTACCGTCGAAACAGTAAACAACAACAACAGCAAAATGCAAGGATACGATGATGAATTCACCAAAGGTGGCTCAGCTTCATACAGTTCATACAAATCACAAATCACACCACGTTCAACAAATGTTCAACGTCGTTCAGGTGCCCCATCAGGAATCATGACACGCATGTATCAATCCTATTCGACTACCGGTGGTAGCGGCGGATTCAATGCAGGCGGTATTGGCGCTGGAATTTCAGGCTTAGCATCCATTGCTGGTCTCGGAAACTTTTCTGGCATACCATTACGGCCAAACCGTGGTTCGTCAGCCTTAGTTGCCGTCAATGAAACACGTGAACGTGAAAAACGTGAATTATGTCAATTAAACGACAAATTCGCTCAATACGTTGAAAAGGTGCGATTTCTCGAAGCACAAAATCGTAAATTACAATTGGAATTAGAAGCTTTACAAAACAAAGCTGGCCAAGGTTCATCCAAAATCAAGGAAATGTATGAAGTTGAAATGAATGAAGCAAAGAAACTCATCGATGACACCACGCGTGATCGAGCTGCTGCTGAAGTCAAAGCTCGTGATGCAGAAAAAGAAGCTGGTAAATTCGCATACATGTCTTTCTCGTTTTACATTCATGTCTCATATTTCCTCTCTGTTTCAGGTCGTTATCGTAAAAGATACGAAGAAATCTTAAACAGCCGTGAAACCGACCGATCAGCAATCGACCGTCTTCAACAGCAAATTGCTGAAAATGAAGCTCAAATCAACTTATTTCGACGTCGTTTAGGAGATCTCGAAGACGAAGCACGTCGCTACAAAGCCGAAACACAACGTCTGGCTTCGGAAATTGCTCGTTTACAAAATGAAATTCAAAATGAAACATTTGTTAAAAGTTCACTCGATACAGAAAAGATGGCGCTCGAAGATGAACTCGCCATGCTCAAACAAATGCGTAAGAAAATCTCGTTTTCTTCTCAAATAACAAAATAGCGATCATTTTGTCGTTTAGATGAAGCTGATTTGAATGAATTACGTTCGAAGACCGTTGTCGATGTCAATTTGGNAATACCAAATACTATTGAGCTTCAGATTTTACCGTCGAAACAGTAAACAACAACAGCAAAATGCAAGGATACGATGACGAATTCACCAAAGGTGGCTCAGCTTCATACAGTTCATACAAATCACAAATCACACCACGTTCAACAAATGTTCAACGTCGTTCAGGTGCCCCATCAGGAATCATGACACGCATGTATCAATCCTATTCGACTACCGGTGGTAGTGGCGGATTCAATGCAGGCGGTATTGGCGCTGGAATTTCTGGCTTAGCATCCATTGCTGGTCTCGGAAACTTTTCTGGCATACCATTACGGCCAAACCGTGGTTCGTCAGCTTTAGTTGCCGTTAATGAAACACGTGAACGTGAAAAACGTGAATTATGTCAATTAAACGACAAATTCGCTCAATACGTTGAAAAGGTGCGATTTCTCGAAGCACAAAATCGTAAATTACAATTGGAATTGGAAGCTTTACAAAACAAAGCTGGTCAAGGTTCATCCAAGATCAAGGAAATGTATGAAGTTGAAATGAATGAAGCAAAGAAACTCATCGATGATACCACACGTGACCGAGCTGCTGCTGAAGTCAAAGCTCGTGATGCAGAAAAAGAAGCTGGTAAATTCCCAGATATTTGTTTCTCGTTTTACATTCATGTCTCATATTTCCTCTCTGTTTCAGGTCGTTATCGTAAAAGATACGAAGAAATCTTAAACAGCCGTGAAACCGACCGATCAGCAATCGACCGTCTTCAACAACAAATTGCTGAAAATGAAGCTCAAATCAACTTATTTCGACGTCGTTTAGGAGATCTCGAAGATGAAGCACGCCGCTACAAAGCCGAAACACAACGTCTAGCTTCGGAAATCGCTCGTTTACAAAATGAAATTCAAAATGAAACATTTGTTAAAAGTTCACTCGATACAGAAAAGATGGCGCTCGAAGATGAACTCGCCATGCTCAAACAAATGCGTAAGAAAATCTCGTTTCCTTTTCAAATAACAAAATAGTGATGATTTTGTCTTTTAGATGAAGCTGATTTGAATGAATTACGTTCGAAGACCGTTGTCGATGTCAATTTGGATCCATCACACTTCTTCCGCAACGAATTAGCTCAAGCTATTCGTGATATCCGTAATGAATTTGAAGCTTTGAATGATCAACAACGTGCCGATCTACACAATCGCTACATGATGTCATACAATGAATTGATTCTTCGTCATCAAAAACCAGATCTTGATCCAATTCAAAGTGAACAACAACGCGTACAAGAAGAGAAACTACGAACAACACTATTGACAACACGTAATGAAGTTGCACACATGAAAGCTCGAAATGAAGAATTGAACAATCGTATTCGGGAACTTCAATTACATATCGATCAAGAACGTGATGAGGGTATGTATATTGTGATTTTGATCATTTTTATTCATCTGTTCGGATTTCAGGTGGTCGCGTTGTCCAAAAACGTGCTGCTGAAATCGAAGAATTACGTCGTAAATTAGAACAATTACAAAAGGAATACGAAGAAGTGACAAACATGAAGACATCATTAGAAAAAGAAATCAACACCTACCGAGAATTATTAGAAGGAACAAATAATCGCGAAGGTTTGAAACAAATTGTTGACCATGTCGTCGAAGAAGCACGCCGTATGGAAGCTGAACGCGCTACAGGAGGTTCGGGTGTTGCTGGTTCCATCTCCTATTCAGGCGGTGGTGGTCGATCAACCACGATCCAACGAACATTTATCAGCAGCAGCGGATCAGGAACAAGCAATGCTGGAATTAGCAGTTTAGTTACTGGCCCTGGCCGTGGTAGCGGAGGTGCTTCATATTCGCAAACAACGTCCCGTCGCGAATATACATCATCAAATTAGATAGCTGAAGAGCGAAATTTTGAATCAAAATACAAAAAATCACAAAAATTCAACAAAAAAAAAGACTTTTCCCATAATCATCATTTTTAATCAAGTTTATGTCTCTCTCTATGTTTGTACGTGTTTATTAAGGAGAGTTAGATAAGTTTTATGTCATTTCAGAAAGAACATATGTTTTTGGTGTTCAGGTTTACCTTTTAGCAATATATATGTATATGTTGAAAGAGGAGAAAGATAGATATGATTTTTTGCTTGGGCTATGGACTATTGATTGCAATGGTTGACACAAATTCTAAACTAATGGTGAAGGATATTTATATGATCATCTAGATGCAATTGAAATTTTTCTATTGAATGGAGATAAGAAGGATAGGTTTGTTAGTTTTCTGATTTGCTGAACGATAGATCAACGAAGCGAGTAGAATGTTACTTATGCTAATAGGTTTCTTTGTCGGAGCCTGAAGTAACAATGACATAAGATGTTGGTTTTACGGAACGATGGCGGCGATATTATTGGCCGGAGAAAAGTTAAGCAATTCATACGGTAAATCTCAGTTATTCGACATGATTAATGTAAGAGCCAAGAATAGTATGGTTTTTGTCTGCGTGGAAAATGAGAGAACGATTGATAATTAGAATTTCTCTACTCGCCGCATGCTCCTTCTTAACTGTTTTTATGACATTGACAAACTAAAGTTATCAAACACTTCTAACGCTTACGTTATTGATTTTTGTATAGGTCAATGCCGTTGCTTCTCCTTTCATTCTTTCGATTAAATCTTTACTTAGAAGAAAAATGCCTGCGGCGTTTGAGTTATGAGAGAGATATTATGGCAATAATTGACATTCATTGAAACTACCCTATTTTCATTTCAGCATAAAGAACTCGACTTTTCTCACATTGATTTGCATTGTATTAACTAAATGACGTGAAATCATAACAGTTACTAATTCTTTTTATTGAATAGAAATACAAACAGCAATTTGTTTAGTTAGTTACGAATGTTGAAATACATCCATACATGTTAATCTGACTACTCAGGATATGGTTGTAATTTCCTGAAATAAAACAGACTAGAAATGGATATAAATAATTCCTCCCTAGTTTCTATTAGAAATATTGGAGGTAACTTAGGCGCCTTGTCACACAAACACTTTGTTAGTGAAGAGAAACGATGTTCATTTGATTAAATTCACTAGTCAAGTAGATGTTTGCTAACTGCAGTTTGTAATGATCATTTCATAGTGAAAGATTTCATTAGCAGCAAGTACGTGCTTCGATTCGTATCTTCCGATTGGTAGTTTTTTGCCATTATTCTTACATACTTGAATGCTGACGACGTTGCGTCAAGTATATAGACACACTTCTTCGGTTTTTTTCTATCAATCAGGAAATGACATCGTCCAAGAAAAAAATGCTGATGCTAATGAGACAATTGTTGTCAAATACTTCGTGCGCCTTTGGAATAAGCAGACTAAAAGAACAAAGAGAAAAAAAGTCTCAAGATCGAAATATCATTTTTTGTTTCGCGCATAAACTAGGCGTTTGATTCAAAAGTGAACTATCGCTGAAAATAATAGCCTTATCTTAACCTTCCTGCCTTGGTGTAATGTGTTTTCTCATTTGACACATATTCTTGTTATTCTGTCAACCTTTCATGAGGATAATTGTGAGTGACACCATTTTGAGTATCTGACGTTGTCGGGTTGAAGACATACAACTCTATTCATTTGCCGTTGGAGATAGAACAAACAAAAATATACGATCGATAGCTGAGGAAAGAACGGTAGAAGGCGAAAATGATGATAATGGATGCTAAGGGGAGAGAAAAGATTTTTCTTTCGACATGTTAATCGCTAGTATTTGAGGAAAAAAGAGGAATAACCTCTCTACATCCTTTCCCTCTCTCTTTGTGCTACGAACTCGTATCTTCCACTAGTGTAATCGTCAGTGTATTAAAAAAAAGTTATGTCTAGCAGCAGAAAAAACAGCTAGCTTCCCCACCCATTAACAAAGATCGATTGGTGTACGTCTCTACTGGTAGCACGTATTGCCTTACGGTATGTCGTACGAACAGTCTCTATAATAAAGATTATTATAGGCAAGGATATATTTATATCCAGACAGAAACTTGCAGAGGAAATATTTATGAATTCGTCTATCGATATATGTCTATAATCTAAATATAATGAGAATACTGATTTTGTTCCTGAGAATTAATATATGCATACATGCAAATTGATAATTAGTTCTTGTTGAATACTATTGAGCGAGTTGTTCTTTTAATGCCTCTATCATTGGAGGAATGATAAATAAACAAATATTAAAATATTCCATCAATGACTTGCTTATCAGGAGACTTATGTCATGGATATGTTTTTAGTAGAAGGTCGTCTATTCAGTCCAGTGTCTTCACACTCGGGAAATAGTTTATTATCTCAAATAATATATTTACAAATGATGCTCTTTCGTTGTCTTAATGATCTTATGGCATGTTCGAACACATCTGAATGACGTCTGCTAGAATTTAATTCAAATAAGTAATTGGATAGTGAGAAGATTGAATAGCAGGTGTTTGTTTTTTTTTCTCCGGAGTTTACTATATGCGACAAGACAACTTGTATATCATAGTTAGTGCATACATATAGGTACAATCAGTTTATATGTATCTGTCATCATGATCTTCTGTCATCAATCGAAAGTCAATCGGGAACTGTTAGGAAAATAGTTGATATGCCAAAGTCTTCCCTCTATCCCTCTCTCTCTCTCTTTGTATGTTGAGTGAAGAAAAGCTTTCAATCACCAAGCGATTTTCTATCCATAGACAGAAATCATTCAATGCCTGTGCAATGTGATTGCTTTCTTGCTTAAATGAAATACGCATTCTCATCATTTATTCATAGATATATGTCACTGTAAAGTTTCTTTTCCTCGTTTCTTTTTGCTGTTGTCCTATTTAGCATTCGAGATTCAATTGGTCTTGCTCTAACTAACCGAATAGAGTTATTCATTCCCTGGGTCTTTTCTATTACAAATTTTCCTTTTTTCCCTCTTTCCTATTTTTCCTCTTCTGTAGATCGAATATTCAAATAATCCGTTCATTACTTTCCGTCTATGTACATATCTCTGTACGCCTACGAATTCATTTAGGAATAATTTTATTATTACAGATCGTTGCATAAAATTTGCTTCTATTTGTTATTGAATGATGATGGCTAGTGCACATCATACAAATAGACATACCACTGATCTTTACGCACTGTGGTACATCATCACGCAATCGAAAGATAGAGAGAAAGGGAAAGGATGCATCACAGATGAAATTACCACATCTCTTCGATTCTCTTTGTTATTAAGGGAAGAGGATACGGCAGTGAGAGAGAGAGAGAGAGAGAGAGAGAGAGAGAGACAGAGTAAGAGAAAAGAGTAATGAAAGCAAGAAAAAACACAATTTTTTTTTCTTTTTATTTTTTTACTATCGAAGTGAATAAGAGGAAGTTTGAACCAGTTTCTTTCTTTTTTTGCTAGTGAAAAGCAGAGAAGTCGAGAAAATGCGAAGAAGATGGAAATGCCACTTTTACCGCGGTTACTGCCGCAGAGGATGGGCTTTGCATATTTTGTTCACAGGAACAAGTAGCAGAAACCGAGGAGAGGAAAAGACGTAAACGCAGAAAAGAGTTATTATTACTCGTCTCTGTAGCACAGTAAGAGAGAAAGGAAAATGAGAGTCAGGAAAAACAGCTTGCTATTTTCTTCTCGATTTGTGTCTCTGATCTTCTCCAGTGTCTAGTGCTGGTTATTGTGGTTTTCAAACAAAAAAAAAAAGAAGAAAAAAAAAACTTATAGTTTTGTTCCCTAAAGAAAGGTCCGTTTCGACGTTAGCATTTATTATTTTTTTCTAAAGATCGAAGTCTGCACACACATTTCCTCCACCGAACGCTTATTATTTATATATTTGTTCTCCGTTACATACTTTCCGAGGGAAAGAAGGCAAGTAGAATTATTTATGAGGGAAATTCTATTATAAAATAAATATCATTGTACACAGGTGGAGATCTTTTTTTACTTGCTATCTGATTATTTTAGTTTCGCCAAAATTTCTTCAACCAATGGATAATCGTGGTAATTATCGAGATTCAGATCGTGATGGATCGAATAATCGACGTAGTGGAGGAGATCGTGATGAACGAGATCAACGTCGTGATCCTTCTTCATCTTCATCTCAACAACATCGCATAGAAGAAGAAGAAACGACTCATTATCGTTCACAAATAGCTCCGCGTCCTACGAATATTACAACAAATCGAGTTGTACCATCATCAAACAACATTATCATGGAACGATTCTATTCCTACGGTACAGGTCCTGGTGTTCCACTTAAGCCAGGTGGCAAATCGGCGGCTGTCGTCGCTATTCAGTAAGTTGAACAATCAAAATCTCTGCTTCTTATTCTGTTCGAATTCTCTCGTACCATATTACATCAAGTGAATCGATTAATCACAGATATGTACGTGTGTTTGTTCTCTGATTAGCTACTTTGATTAGTGACTAGAAAGAATGATACCCGCCTTCTTCTCACAAGAATGTAATTCGATCGGTGATAGTATGAGAGAGAAAGTCCAACTGTGCGTGACACCACATGTTAGACTGATGTTAGATGCTGCCGACATCACTACGAGCATCACTCAGTATAGATGTCCGAAATGTTATTTAACAACTAGTATCATAAACAAAAACAAAGCTACTGTCGTGAGGATGATAGTCAGATAAACTATGATATAAACATGTTGTTTCTATAAAAAAAATCTCATTTTAGTCAGATTAATTTGATGGATGGTGATTTATGGATTGTTTGTTCTTCGTCATAATCTAAATATTACACGAAGGCTGTATTTAAACTTCTAATGGAAGACTTACACAGGGGATCAGCTGAAGTCTCCATCTAAGCGTGTTTTCATCTCTCGAGATCGCCTAGGTGTTTGTTCTTTTCTAATTGTCAAGAAATACTGAGTTGAGTTATTCCTCATGAGTATATGAATGAAGCAAAAGAAATTAAAATATGTATTTTTGTTCCTTTGAAGAGAAAACCGTGAACGTGAAAAACGAGAATTAAGTCATCTTAATGATCGTTTTGCATCCTACATTGAGCGTGTACGATATTTGGAAGCACTCAATAAGAAACTTCAACTTGAATTGGAACATTTACGGTAAATTTCATTTCGAGTACTCATCAGTGTTCTAATATATCAACACTTTCATCAGAGGAAAATGGGGTTCGGAAACGGGTAAAGTTAAGGAAATGTATGAAGTGGAAATACGTGAAGCGCGTCGTATTATTGATGAAACTTCCAAAGATCGAGCAACAGCCGAACTTCGTGCCAAACGTGCCGAAGAAGAAACATTAAAATATAAGGACAAGTATGACAGACACTCGACTTTTCTCTTAAGAAACTATTCACTGGAACCGATTTAGATACGAAACACTATTAGCCGGAAGAGATGCCGATCGACAAAAAATAGAAGCATTACAAAAACAACTCGCCGACAACGAAGCAGATCTTAATCTATTCCGTCGTCGTATAGGTAAATCAATTGAGCATTGAATATCGAAATATCACGCTCTGATGCTCTTTTAGCTGATTTGGAAGATGAACAAAAACGTTTCCGTGCTGAGTCTCAGAAGCTCATCTTAGACATTCAACGTGTCACGCAAGATCTGGATCAGGAAACAATTGCACGTGTGCAATTAGAAAATGAAAAACAGAGTCTGGAAGAAGAAATTAATTTTCTAAAACAAATTCATGCTCAAGAAATTGAAGAATTAAAACATGCGAATCTTATTGGAACAGCTTTAGATCCATCAAATTTCTTTAAACATGAGTTATCCAATGCAATTCGAGACATCAGAGAAGAATATGAACAGCTTAATAATCAACAACGTAATGAATTGGAATCGTGGTACCGTATAAAAGTGACACAAGCGGTAAGCTACTTTGACTTGATCGATATTTCATAATTATTCGATGGAAAAATAGGTCCAAGAAGTGCAAGCCCGCCGTGCAATTGAAGGACCAGAAAGTGTTCGTGAGCGAGAGGAAATTAAAAAACTACGCACATTGGTTACAGATTCACGAAAAGATATTTCGGCTATGCGTCAAAGGGTAAAAAGATTCTATCGAATAAGAAAAGGATGACAAGTAGAAAACGTTTACTTTAGAATGGCGAGTTAGAAAATCGTATTCAAGAATTAGAAGAACTTGTACAGATTGAACGACGTGAAGGTATTCAAGCATCTAACGAACGGGATCGGGAAATCCAAGAACTACGAGCTCGGTTAGAAGAATTAGGACGTGATTATGATGAATTGGTAACAACAAAATCATCGCTGGATGCAGAAATTGCCATTTATAGGAAACTATTAGAAGGAGAAGAAAACAGGTAAATAATCCAAAAGGAAATGTAGATTCAAAGAAAATATGTTTGCATCTCTTCAGAGCGGGTCTAAAACAAATAGTGTCTAATGTTGAAGAACAAGCACGAGCAGATTTCGCTGCTGCCGGTGGAGCTGGTGGTAGTGGCGGAGCAAGTAGTGGGGGCGCTGGTGGTGGTAGTAGCACCACTACTGGTGGTGGAGCTGGCAGCGGAGGCGCGTCATATTCATATTCGCGTTCCTATCGAACAACCAGTGGTGGTCAAGGTAAGACGAAAATCTATTGTACACCATGTCATGTTGCTCGTTGTGATTTGATACACCTATTGCATGCCGGATATGTTCTTATCCTTGCTTTGTCTCTTCTTTGCACTATCCTTCAAATAGACGAAATATTTTAGTTTGAGAAATACAACTGATGTTGAAAGTAAAACAAACTCTTATCAATAATTACAGAAGGTCAACCTTGACAATAGGAAAGAGTAATGATTACATGTAAATACGATTAAATGTCAATCTTTTGCCTAAAAGATAAGCCGAGCGTCATTCGAGAATTTCAATCGAGCAAAACGGATAATTGTAAAATGAAATCACTTATCGAACCTTCCTATGATTTCTTTTTCTAGGTACGATTGGCAAAACATAATTATCATAATGAATACAAGACATTCTTCTCTCTTGAACTACAACACACATACATATATAAATATGATTAACTTAGTCTTAATCGCTAGTCAAGTGTATTCGTTTCGTTTCGTTTCGTTTGATTTCTGTTAGCAATGTGAACACTGAACATTTGTTTGCTTTCTCTCTCTCTCTTTCCCTTCATTAGAGTCGTCTCTTTTCATTCCAAAACCAAACGAGTAGAAACAAGACATGACAAGAAAATGAACTGTATTTCTTCAGATTTGAAAATATCAAGAAATGTCCATGGAAAAGATATCATCATCTTCTTCTTTTCTCCTTCCATAAAATCGAAGAAGAATGAAGGAAATTCTTTTCGAAATATTTTTCTTTTGAAGGAGCAGAGATTTGCATGTTTGCACCGCTTCTCCTCTTTCCTTTGTTTGCTTGTTCATTGTTGTGATTGTCTGCCTATCCAATATTGTATTTAGTTAGTTAACAAATAAATAATTGGTGTTTGAAAACGTATCAGATGATCTGACATTTTGTACGTCTACTCGAGAAAAATCTTTTCCGTTCGGAAATGTTCACATCTAGAGTGATACATTGAGATAAATAGACACAAAAGAGCTCACAATTGGATAAGCGATCCGAACGGAAAATGTGATTAGTTAATCCGGCGTCTCGTCGATACTTTTTCGTCGTTATCTTCATTATTATTGTCGTCATCGTCAAGTCAATGTTTTCGTGGTCGTTGATCGTCGTAGAATTTAATTAAATAAAATATGCAAAATATGTTATCATCATTATAGAATCAGATGAGCGATCCTCCATTGAACGCGATTCCAGTGGTAACCAACGAGGTGTAGGTGGTAGTGATTACGTCGGTGGAAATCGCAATCGAGACGACTTCTATCGTTCTGGTCCAGGAACAAGTTCATCATACGAACGTAGCTCAAATCTTCCGCCATCAACATCTGGCGATAATGTTCGTCATCCGCCAACAATTCGAGAAGAAATCAATCGAAGTGGTAGTGCACTTAATCGAGTTCGAGAACAGAGTGGATCCATTGATCGAAGTTCATCTGGTCAACGTGGTGGTGAAGGTGATGACTCATCGTTGGAGGATCCCAACGAACGACGTGATCGTTTACCAGCAACACGTAAAGACGATGGTTATGGTCAAATTCGTTGTGGTATCCGATACGATCGAACACGCGGTAAACTTATTGTACGTGTATATGAAGCACGTGATTTAATTAATACGGATAAGAATAGTCTATCGGATCCGTATGTACGTTTGTTATTGTTACCGGACAAACGTAAGAAGACCAAACGACGCACTCGAATTATGAAAGATACATTAGCACCTGTTTTTGATGAAACATTCGAATATGATATGACATATGAAGAAGCCAAGTTAAAAACTCTTGATCTTACCGTCAAAAACGATCGTTCGCTCTTTTCAACAGACAAAGTTTTCATGGGTCAAGCATTAGTTACATTGGGTAATTACAACTTAGACGATGGAAACTTAATCGATGATTGGTTCACTCTTGAACCTGAAGGTGCATTGGCCCTGCGGCTGAAAGCACTTGATGCTTGACAAGAACTGGACTTTAATCGAACACAGTTTATATGTTGTCGCCAGTGATATATTCTTTTATTACTATTATTATAGTCTCTTCTATACTCATTTTTCTTACCTTGCTTTCTAGTTCAGTTTGCTCATCTAATCTATTCTTATACTAGCAATAGTTTTTCATTCTCTTTTATGTTCTTTCTTTTTTTCTCTTCGTCTTTTAATACACGTAGTTTCAGCTGAAATAGCTCATACTCACACAAAGCATGATGATACGAATGAATGAACGATTGATTGATTGATTGACAAGTGCTCCATCCACCACTAAAATGCATGATTTTATGCTAGGCAATCATAGATTCAAGAATAAGTTTTATGTCTCAGTTTTCTTTACAGGTAACGATAGTGAAGGTGTTACCAGCAGTAGTTTCTCGTCAACACCCTATGTACCCACTCTCTCTGTGCCTCCGACGCAAATAGAAACGACCATTTTCGATCAGGTCTATGGTGGTTATCGACGTCGTCCAGCGATGATTAGTTTAAATGTTCAATGGATTCCTGCCAATGATCGGTCGGGCATCTATCAAAGGAGTGAGTACAATGGTAGTGGTAGCCACTATGCTCGAAAAGTAAAGACTGTCACTTTCTTTGGTACGGGCGAAATGCGAGGCCAACAACAATCATCGAAACCAGTCACACCACCGAGTTCCGACTATACTGATGCATATTTGTCTACATTTGCTTCAAAACCGATTCCAGCCCGACATGTCCAACGTTTAAGTACATCTGTGTTCACTAATTCTACACCAGTTCCACTCAAACCAACAAGCACACCAATATTTACGAGTAGTTTACCGAAAACGAGCGAAACTCGTTTTGATACGATGACTAGCAGTCAAGTATCGACTGCATCCGATAAGCCGACATTATTCCCGCCTACAGGAAGCTTTACATATTCGTCAAGCTTCATTCCTGAGAGATCAACGACATGTGAGCCATTCTCGAGTACACAATACTCTTCACCCAAATCACAAACATATACGTCGAGCTATTCGACGTCGCTGCATTCAACAACGCTACCAACAGCCACAACTTATACTAATCTTTCAGGTTCAACCGTTGATAGTCAGCCGTCTAATAGAACTTTGCCTTCCCGTTCGCAACCATCAACGACAACATTCCCAAATTTCAATCGATTTGAAACAGTATATGAAAGTGTCTATAAACCTATGGCTCCCTATTCGGTTCAATCGTATCCACCCTCGAACATCCATACGACACTCTTTGCAGCACCCAGCAAAACATTGCCACCTACTCCCTATGAACCATTTCAATCGACCTCATCGATTGTTGATCAACCTGTTACGACCGAACGAATAATTTCACCCACTCCAAAAGTTGAAAAATCAATTAGTCGACCTGAGACACTTCTATTTCAACCCGATGAAGAGTTTCAATCATCACTGATTACTCAACCATCGCCAGCCGTCAATCCATCGCCTGAAACTCCTGTTTCTGGTGTAATCTCTAAAGTTGAACGAGAGTCTGCTGCAACCAATGAGTTAATCAGCGCTGCTTCTGCACCAATTCAAATTCTTGAAAATACTTTGAATAAATACGACTCGCTGATCAATCAGATCTCGGAAGTTCTCGCTAGCGTTTCACCATTAAGTTCGACTATCAGCAGTATGAGTCCAGGTAAAAGTGTGCTCGACTATCCACTATCATCAGACAATTCACCAACAGTGCCAAATCAACGTCTTGAAACTCAACTATCGCAATCTGCTAGAACAAATGTTACTTCTCAAACAGAAAAATCAAGTCATCTGATTCGTGACGAGTCATATGATAAAATTGTCACCGCTATATCTGACCTCGATACTGAAATATCTTCACAATTAGATGCTCACAAACTATCGACTTCGATCGAGGAAGAAACACACACTCCTTCAGATGATAAGAAAATTTCAAGTTCAGCTGAGGAACCAGAAGAAGAAGAAAAGCAAACTGCTTCAGAAATTTCTGAAACTATGTCGACTACAAAAGAGTCTGAAAAAGACGAACAACAATCTTCACCAAGTACGGAGCAAACTTCATTGGTTCACACAGAAGAAAAAGTAGAAGAAACAAAAGATTCGTTAATCGATCAGTCTGAAGTTCAATCAACATCTGATCAACCACTTTCGTTAACTGTACCAACGGATCAGGAAGATAGTCAAGATCTACAGACTATGTCAACACAAGACGAGCAACATGAAGAAACAACAACCGTATCCGCTGAAAAAGAAATACTGGTTGGCGAGCAAACTCAAACTGAGGTACCACCGACAGAAGCGAAAGTAGAAGAAACAGAAAGTGCACCAGCTCCATTGCCTGAGCAGCTAGTTCAGGTAGTTCAGTCAGACATTTCGACAAGTGAAGTTCAGCAAACAGATGTACTATCAAGTGCTCCAGAAGGTACATCTGTGATAGATGCAGCAGAACAAACACTTGATGATGATACACCAGGTAGAAAGTTCGCGAAACGCGTAACGTGGGATGAAGCAGTTGAAGACAACGAAGACGAAGAAAATTCACTTACTCAAAGTTTAACAGAAGAGAATAGCACTTCTGAACCGACGATGATTACAGTAGTAGATGATCAAAGTACAACTACTGATCAACCATCTATTGAATCGCCTACCGACTTGCCGCTTAACACTTCTGAGCACGTTTGCTCACCTAGTCCAACCAATACACAATCGCCATCAACCGACGACTCGTCAAAAGAAGATACGTTTACTATCAATGAAGTGTCGCAGTCTGAATCAACGGATTCAAGTGATAAACGTCGAATGAAAACGTTCGAACAGATTCTAGAAAACGTTCCGTCCCAATCTGATGAATTAATCACCGAGGAATCAACTTCGATATCACCATCAGTAACTCTAAGTCCAATCGATACACTTGCAGATGCAGTAGCAAATCGCTTTATTAGTAGCGATGTCTATCATGGTTGCCAGGGCGATCATCAACAGTACTCATTCGTAAGTGATCTTTTTTCAATGGGACATATGCGTACAAAAACATTTTATATTTTTTAAATCAAGGATAAAAGTTCAGGAATAGAATCTGATAGCACAACCGAATCTCTCTTTACTTCTCTTCGAGATTCAATCTCAACCCCGATTACACCATTAATTGAAACTATTCAAAGTGCTGTTTCCAGTATGCACACCATCGCTGCAGCACAACCGCTGAAACTCGAAAGTAAAACAAAAGACACGATTCTTGAAAACATCGCTCCGACAGAAGAGGTAGACAAACTGATGATTATTTGTAACAATCTGCACATAAAAAATGATTTTTTAGGAAAAATCTACAGAAGACACTCCAAGTACAGTGCTGGAAAGTATTCAAGATACAACTGCAGAATTGTCTTCGTCCCAATCAATTGAAAATCCATTAGAAAAAAGTTCGAATTCTGTTGAAGATGTCGAATTACCGAACGTAACATCCAACGATGTTAATAAAAGCGACGAGCTTGATATTACTGTCGAGTCTGCATTCAATGAAAGAGACATCCGTCAAACACAATCGGATGTTCCGAATGTTTTGGTTGAAGAAGTCAACGAGCGAAAAGAAGACCAAGAAGTAGTACCATTAACAACAGAACTTTCATCATCACCAACAGCAGTACGTTCATAATACTAGTGATATTTACAAAATCTAAGAATATTGAACATTTAGGATAATGCATCTACTATTCAAGTACATGTCGATGACGCAGAATCTTCCACTACAGATGCTACAGTAAGTTTTATAGAATGAAATTTTATTTTGAAGATTCTTCACCACTATTTTTAGCCTATCACGTCGTTAAAAGAAGATTCTGCTCTTGAATCAACTCCAACAGCACCTCTACTAGCCGTGAGTAACCATCTGAAACAACGCACAATCTTTGCATTTATCGTGATATTTAGGAAACATTATCGAATGATCAAACAACAGGACATCTTCCATTACCAGAAGATAAAGATGATGAAGACAGTTCCTTGACCACAGTTACAGAACCTACTGCGGCATCCCGCGATGACGTGTCTGAACAAACATATGATTCTGATAAACAAGAAATAGTTCAAGCTGAAACAATATCGACTACAGTCGATAGTGCATATGCGGATACATCTGTCGAAACGAAAACGACCTTAGAAGTGATTCGTGATGTGATTACTCATCCGTTAGCAACCCTATCTGAAAAACTCCATGAAATCATACCTCAAACAGACGATTCAAAAGAACAAAAAGTTTCTTCTACCGAAATGAATACAGACACGAATGAACTTCAATCATCTGACACAAAGACTACTCTCGAAACTATTCGGGATGCTGTCACTCATCCAATAAGTACATTGACTGAAACAATTCAAAGTATCGTATCAACGTCGACCAGTGAACAGAATGAAAACTTCGCCAAAGATGCCGCTGTTGATGAACAACACATTGAGACATCAGATTCTAAATCGGCTTTCGAAACTCTTCGAGACGTTATTACTCATCCAATAGCTGCTATTACGGAAAGACTTCAAAATGTCACTTCTTCTTCCACGGCTGAAGAAGTTCCAGACTTTGAACAACAGGTTCGTTGTATTGAAAATGCTTTTTCTAGAAAACTATTTTTGTTATTCAGATTTCTACGAGTGACAACAAGGATCAAGATATCACAACAACAGCAGAAGCAGAAGGAGCACAAGAAGAAGAATCGATATTGCAAACAAAACAAGATGATATTACCGATTTATCAACATCAACAGAAGATCGTATAACTGATCAGATTGATGCTGATACAAATCAAATTCTTCTTGATACTATTCAAGATTTGGTAAATGAAACAATCGAGTCAGTTATTAACGATCTAGATCAGGCGACGTCAGTATCGAATATGACTTGGTCTGATCTCGTTGATGAAAAATCAGTGGAAGATACTCTTCATCAATCATTCGAACCAATTCCACAGTCACCCGATGAAGTTGTTCAACCAAGCGAGCATACAACGGAAAGTGAAACACCCACGGATCCGAACCAACCACCACCAACTGTTGAAAGCCTGACCGAGCAAACGATTATTACACCTCCAGTAAAAACAAATATTGAGATTCAATTCTTTCGATCGAACATCATTCTTTTTTTGTATTCTTGTAGAATGATGAGCATATTACGCAACAATTCGATGCGGTAAAAACAGCTGTCATTGAAATTGACAAAGAGCCATCATCTGATGTTCGTGAAACATCTCCAGCCAACACTGAAGATGATCCAGCAGACTTAATCGATGCATTACAAGGACATAGTATCATCATTCCTAGTACAACTTCTATGAATGAACAACACGAAGAACAATTACGAACAGTACAAGAGAAATCATCAAGTTCAGGAACAACGTCATCCCAAATAACCAGTTCAGATCGATACGTGTCCTATGCTATACATGAGATGGGTGATTCATCTCAAGAACGTTTACCATCATTTCCAGTTGCAGCTGACATTCCTGTTTATCAAGCAGATAAGAAAATCTCGGACGAAAGCAAAGATCAGCATGTCTTATCCGAACAAATCGTTAATAACAATCAAGGACCAGCAAAAGATGATGACTTAACTGAATTAGATGCAACCGAAAATCTGACATCTTATTCAGAAGATGTTCATAAACACAAACACCATACTCGGCATTCTTCAAATCAACAGCAAAAATCTGATGCTAGTAGTACCGATGAAGACGTGGATGACGAAAATTTCAGTGAATTAGAGCAATCAGATATCTCGAATCTATATCGTATCATCGATGAAATAACAGGACATGGGAAACATGAGTCAACTTATCGACGTTATGATCTTTCGAATAGTAGTTCAGTGTCAACTAAACCGCAAACAGATGATATATATATTATACCAGGTTATCCAGGTTTATGGAAGCCATCAGCTGACGATGATGAAAGTATTCATTCAGGATTTACTAATGATGCTGATGATGAAGATGAAAAACATCAATCTGCAAGTGCTATTAAAACAAAAGTAAATGCTTGAAGAAGAAAACATGTCAAATTACACGTTTGATTGACATGTTTTCTTCGAAGTTGATGTTTAGACTAGAATTTGGTTGTTCTATTAGTTTTGAAAGAAAACACCTGAGATTAGAAAGACATTCATGACCTTTTTCTTATCAAAATATGTGTTTAGCAGAGTTCGCCAAATATTTCTTTTAAATAATTTCTATAGATCTATAACTAAAATGTTTACAAAAATCATGTGTTAAAACAATAACGATAATCATTCGCTACTGTTCAGTTATTCTCTACATAGATCGACCTTCGCTGAAAACAAATTTATTACATATGCTAATAACATTTTCTTATCGTTCATGTATATGTCACTGAAATGTTAAAAAGTGAAAGAGAAAATCGAAGAGTAAATCATTTGCTTGTTTGTCTAGGATACTGTTCGCACAACGAACCCAACACAACTTCAAGCATCTGTACAACAACGTCTAAAAACTACAAGTCCTGATCCCTCGTCTCAATCAGAAACAGTCGATGTTTTCAATCGACCGTTAAACGAATTCTCCTTCGATGTGTCCGAAACAGATAGTTTCAAAACTTGCGCATCCACAATAAATTCATCGTCAGTATCGAAACAAACGAAAACATCTGACCTCCATCAAGTACCCATATCTGAACAGCAAGAACATCAAACGAGCCCTGACGAAAAAATTCTTCTCATTCGCGAACGTGAACGTGGTGTTTCATTGCCAGTTACTATGAAAATCGATTACGATGATATGGCCCTACGTTTATCTACATCTACACCAATCGATACTTCGCTTTACCCACCGCCAACACAAGCCGATCTCCCATCATCAGCATCCGCACTGGGTGAACCAATGCTGAAAACAACATCGGGCAGCCGTGGAAGTACTCCATCGTTAAGTAGCAATGAAAGTGAGCAACAAAAACTTCCATCGTCAACATCAACATCTTGGTTAAATACCATTAACACAATTACAACAACTATTCAAGGACCCGATGGACGTAAGTAATAAAAAAATTGTTGTCAATAGGCGTGAAAAATAAAACGACAATCAATGTCGTCAATGAAATGTTAATGTGTTTGCACTTATAAATAGACAAAGATCATATGTCTTTGGGATTTTTTTTTGTTACTCTAATCAAGCCTTCCTACTCCGCTCGATGCTGTTTGCCTGTTAATGTATGTAACATTCGATCTGAAGTGGTATAGTTACCATTGCTGCATGTGTAGATACTTGAACCATATCAATGTGCTGAACACGTTTGTTTTAACAAGCGTGCTCTTTTTCTTCTTTCTCCTACGATTTTCGTCTGTTCGTTATTCGTTTTTCTCTTCAAGTAGTTGCGATTACTTGTGCATACAAACTTGATGCGATACGATGTGATCGCGCTATTTATAAAATATATGTACANATTAGATTCTCTCCAGCTGCTGCACAGAATGCAAATCAGACTGATTTGGTTTCTTTTCTTTTAGGATCGCGCTTCGTTAACAAGGAAAACATTATTCTCCTGATATGCGAACCTGATTCTTATTGTTTTCCTTTGGTTGTTTTTCTGTATCTATTCTTCTAACTTTTTAATGTAATATTACACGAATACGGACGTTTTTCTTTTTCTTCTAAAATAATCTTCTAATCACCTTTACACACACACTTTCCATATGCACGAGAACAGCAAAACAACAACAATAAACATGCAAAACGATAGTTTCTAGTGAATTTTTTTCTTTTTTTTTATTATCAATTATACAAAAATCCCCGATTTCTATCATGTGTACGCTTTGTTTTTCAACACTTTTTTTCTTCCAAAATAGTTTTCTTATGCAGTAATATTTTCATTATTGCTATATATCAATTAACTGCATTAATGTTTCTCTCTTCGTCTTCCTCGTTAACATCATCGTCAAGTTCGTTGACGTCTTCATTTTCAATATACAATCGCGGATAGTTAAACAGTAGTGACAAGATGCCGGTGAAAACGAATACGAGCATAAAAATCATCATTACACGCGGTCCCCAATGCTTGTAGAGAAAGCCGACAGTAATGGGACCGAAAGCACGTGCTAACGAGCCAGCACTTGTGAATATACCCATCATGGTACCTTGAGGACGATCACCCAGTTTCTTCGAAAAGATTGAATAGCATATCACATTACAAATTGAAAAACCGATGGTAATGATGACTGATGCCATGATATATTGCCATAGTTGTACACGTGGAGTGTAATAACACCATTGATAATCAAGGGGACAACCTTTTTCTTCGGGATCAACTGTAGTTGTCGGTGAAAGCGGTGTGGATGAATTCGACGGTGCCTCGGTAGTCGTCGTTGAAAATGGAAGTGCTGAAAATCGAGAAAGATTTGTATGGAAGTAAAAACAACAGAATGAGAGTTATTTACTAGCTATTTGAATACTTGGATAATCAGAACCCCATGGTAAGAAGACGAAATAACCAAGAAAACAGATCACTAAACCTATTAGCATTAACATACGATCTTGAAGTCTATTTTGAAAGAGCAAATGTCAAATTGAATAGTATTCAGACGATGTTACCGTTTCGCTAGTATTTTTGTTACGATTAAAACGACTACCGACATACAACCAAGTGCACCAAGTAGATAACCATTATCCCTTGTACTCTGCTCTTTAGTCCAAGCGTACATATCGATTGAAAGGGGTGAAGCAATTCTAAACAAAGGAAACACAATCGTTTATTTTCGACTGGAAAGAAAATTCATACGTTTCATAATTTGTAAATGTCAAATACGCGATAAAAAACATGTAGAGACAACATACAATAGCCTTGGTTTCATCACGGTGTTCATTTTTATCTGCTTTTGACAATGCTAAACAAAGAGATACAGTTCAAATTTGTCTCGTGAGAAATGATTTCAATATAATTACGTTTATTTGATATGCCGTTGCTAATACTCTTTCTTGATGGTACGACAATTCGTGCATCGTCGAATGCCACTAAGAATAACACAAGATTAATACCACCGGTTAGCATGCTGAAAAAAGCGGGAGCCGTATAGATATTAAAATAGAGCTTTGAAGATGAAACAAATAAAACGAATAAATATATATTGACCCAAAGTGCAAACCAAGATATCTTACCCAAGGTTTGTGAATAGGACCCGGATAGCCCAGAAAAGCAAAGAGAGCTTGAATAACTAGAGTAGTAATTGATTTCTATGTGTGATGATTCAATTACAATATTGAAAGACTTACGAGGCCCAAGAATGAAACCAACACCTTGATATGCTGATAGATTGGCCATAACTGCTGTTCGTTCTTTCAGTGTTGTAGCTGCTGAAGAGTACGATCTCATAATCGTTGAATTTGCTAGAATTGGTAACAAACAGAAGAAAGCTATTCTCTAAACTTCAAAGATGTCGATAACAACCTGCACCGACTCCCATAATAAAACGAGAAAGCATCAGCCACCATTTGTTCGAGACTCCAAAGTTATTTATACTTTGAACATATCCGTAGAGCAGATTCGCGACAACAATCAATGCTGTGCTAACAACTAAAGGCATTTTATTATTATCCGTTCGATTTGCAACATAACCAATGATCGGTGATGCGATTAATTGTCCAATAGAAAAGGATGCAACAAGCCATCCGAGAAAAGTAGCCTCGGCAGAAGTATCAATCTAAGTAATGGATCAATTTAGCGACAAATATTCGAATAAAGAAATCTTTTCCTTAATCCCGTACAATTTGTAGGAAAGGCCATAGTGATGAAACAGTGATGCTAAACACAATTGAACTGACAAACATACCAAAATAACATATACGGATAGCACGAAAACGTTCTTTCTTCGTGGCTTCATTAGCGGATGTTGATGAACGACGACGTATACTAGATTATAATCATATATTCAAACAAAGACATGCTAGGAAACGTCTAGGAAAAGTTCATACGATTCTGATCGAGATGAATTGGATGATTCATTGTTGCGATTAGGCAACAATGCTGAGCGTTCATTTGTCTGTGAATCTCCGTTTGCCATCATGAGTTTGGTTAGATGATACCTCTGGTTTTATTCTGTCTACAAGTTTCGAAACAAAACGCACTCGAAAAGTGTTATAAAACAGAATAAATTCTTTCATCAAAATAAAACAAAATGCGTCGATAATCGAGTTCTTGATATTGTTATCTGTATCTTCATTCTTTTTTTTGCTCTATCTTTTGTGCGTTATCAAAGTTCACATGTTTCAAATTCGAAAGGTAAAGTAAAAGAGATTGCGATCTAAACTAAATGATGTCACTTTATCCTAACGAAATATTTTGATACTTCTCATTCAAAAACAAAAACACACTCGAAAAGAAATTACAATCCGACGAAGAAAAATAAAATTCTCAAACATTAGATATCTTTTGTAAATAACACGATACATCAGTGAGATTCGTACGAGGAATTTGTTGACGAAAATATTGAGGAATTGTACCTGAACTGCTCCCCGTAGAATCGTTTGATTGTCGACGCTGCAGGAGTGGAAGTGTACTAGGCGCTGCTTGATTTGATTTGTAATTTCGATCGATATTCTTTTCGACCACATGATATTGGATATTTGGAGCTGTCGATCGACGTTCCTTCGAGTTTGGTATCGGTTCATTTGATAAATGCAATTTAACACCAATAGTCACAAATAAACTATGCAACTCATGACGAAATGCTTTGCCAGTGATCGCATAGAGAAAGAAATTCACCTGAAATCCAAACAAAGTCAACGTCATGATTCAAGAAGAAGAAGAAGAAGAACCTAACTTACACAATGATTTGAATATTGTAATGTCTCACACAAGGGCTTCAGGTATGCTTGTGCAAACATTTGTTTATACTGATTATTCTTATGTATGTTGATATAGATTTGTAAACAAACCATAGGACATGAACTTAATAAAAAGAAGACAGTTACAGCTAAGAGCATTGTTGTCAATTTCCTCGAGATAGATAATTTATTTTTTTGGCGTGTTAGTTGAGATTGACAGATTTGTAGAGTTGTTGTTGAACGTCGTGCTTGAAATAAACTATGAACAATAATTAAATTCATCGTTAATAATAATATAAAAGGCAAAATAGAATAGACAGCTGCATCGATCCATGGCCAAATATGACGACTAAAAAATTCATAACGTTCATGATACGTACAATCATTTTCTGGTGATAAATGATGTGAGAAAAGAAAATGAATATTAATCCATATACAGCATACAACAAGAATAGTTACACACTTGCGTGCTCGCTGTACAGTACAGATCGAACTGGCGTGTAACGGACGTGTCACAGCTATGCAACGGTCTGCTGACATCATGCAGACAATCCAAACACTGACATCTGAGACAGTATAGAACAGAAGTGAAATAAATTTACACACATAAGTCGATTGTAATAATAATGACCATTTACGATTAAGTAAATATAACCACATAACAGATAAACCGAGAAATAGAACACTCGTATCAGCAACAGCTAAAATACCCATGTAATAACATGTGGAAAGATGAGACATGCGACGACGTTGCATGATGACGAAAATTAATGAATTACATATGATACCTGTTATGACCATACAAGGGAAAATAACAAAGAAAATCTGTCCAGGTAACGTAGCCGATGGTAATGGATCTGTAATTTCATATAATCCAATTGTCAGATTCATATTCGAGCCATGAAAAGATTCCTGGGAACTGCTCATCGAACATAATATAACTCATGCATAAACTAGAAAACATCAAAACAAAAACACTTGCTAAATTATAGCTGTGAACCGTAGAAAACAAAGTGCCGAAGAGTAGAGCATTTTTTAGGAAACGAAGAACGAAGAAGAGGTCAAAGCTTCTGTGTTAGGGAGAAAAGAACTGCCGAAATCAGGAAGAAATAATTACATGAATGAATCAACTGACAGCAATGCTTCGTCTTCGAAACAATCTGAGATCAAAATATGAATTAGAGAAGAAAAAAAGAAATGACACTTAATACAAACTTATGTCATTTATAAGAACATGTTTCTCTCCCCCTGTCTCGCAGTCCTTCCTCTTCTCATCCTCTTGTTTTTTTTTTGTCTTCGATCAAAGAAAGACAATTTTGTCGACATCTCCATGTATGTCCTCGTTTTTCATTGCAGCGATGACGATGAAATTCTCTTTTTTTGGTACCATATATAATCGACGAAACGAATCTATACCTGTTATTTATATTTTGTCCTTCCTAAATACAATAATCATACTTGTCAAAGTAAAAACAAAAGAAAGAAGAAGACGAAGACTTCTAATCGTTCGACAACAAGCTGAAGTTTGCCTTATCTAATTATCGATCTTGCTCGTCTCCATTTCTCTTTTCTTTCGAAATCATTTTTCAAATCAGTGCATTTATCGGAAGATTTCTGTTTCTTTTCATATAAAAAAAGTCTCACTCATTTTTCCGAATCTCGACTCTATTATGTTTGAACGCCGAAGAGAACAGAAACAAAAGGAAGAGATACTGGAAGAAGACCAACACATAACCATTCTATTATTTATTCCTTCTTGTTTTTTTTTTGCTTCTTCACTCATCTTTGAAAAATTGCCGTTGATCATCAAAACATGTTCATCCTCTCGTCTGCATCAGACTAAAATTACAAGTTTGTCTTGCTTTACAAGACAAAGAATGGACTATAAATAAGGGAATGAAACAAGATCGTATTCATCCCGAAGAAAAATCGGGGAAGTAGAAGATTATATCTAATGATAAATCTTCTGTTTCAATCTTTTTTCTACATGTTGATGTAGAATAATCATATAGTATCTCAAATAAATAATACTTCTTTCATGCTTAGTGTCTGAATGGATGAAGAGACACTTGGAAGAATCTAGAAAAGGATGAGATTGCCATTTCAATCAACTATGTATCGAACGAGCCTTGTCATATGTATAGTCGGCACGTGTAAAGAAGAGAAAAAAAGAATTTGAAGTGATTTTTATCATCATCATCAACTTCCGCTGTCCGGAAAGAAAGAACAATACGGTACGTTCATGTTTCTTCAATGCGTGCGTGTGTGCAATTTCAAAGAATTTAATTCCAATGATAACTGCCAGGAAAAGTGTGCGGCACTTTTGTTTTCATATTCAAGTAGTCTTCAAATATACAATGATAATAAAGAACGATAAGCTACCTTAATAACTCGACCTTCATATTCGTTCTCTTTCCTCTCTTCAGAGAGCAATTAGATTGTACATAATAGACAGTAGTGTGATTGGTTAATAAGAAGAAGAGAAAGAGAGAGAGAGAGCGAAAGCAAAGAAGAAGAAAAGAGGGAAAAGATGACCCTCGTGCCAACATTAATCAATCTTTTCTGCTTCTGTCAAAGTCGAGCCATGAAACGAGTTAATACGTATGAAAGTGCGGGTGATTCCGAAGACGAATTTATCGAGTATGTTATCATTTTCCTTTTTAGCAAACAAATAGGTATGACGAAAAATAATTGTGACTCGAAAGTGTCGCATATGAACACAAGAGTGACAACTGATGTTGACTGAGGAAAGAGGAAAAGGGAAATAATGTGTCTGTCAATATAAAAGAGAACAATATTTGTCATCTAGAAAAAAGACTTTTGATTTTGTTTTCTCTAGTTCAAGTTTAAGTCCACGAGACTATGAATGTGAAAATGTCACAAGTCGTAAAAAACGACGTGGTGTTATTGAAAAACGTCGACGTGATCGAATTAATCATTGTTTAATGGAACTACGTCGACTGGTACCACAAGCCATATCAAAAGAAGGTTCGACTAAATTAGAAAAAGCAGAAATCTTACAAATGACTGTTGATCATCTTCGGTCATTGCAACATCTCGATCAAGGTACTCATTTCCTATCAATATGACATCACTGGAAATGACCATTTTTTGTTTCAGATTCTAATCAGTCGTATTCATCGTGGCCAATCTTCGATGCTCATGCGAGCGGTTTTCGGGAATGTGTTGATGAAATTTCTCGTTATTTAATCTCAGTTGAAGGCTTTGATATTCAACATCCGCTTCGTCTTCGTCTTTTATCACATTTGGAATGCTTTACTGATCGTAGCACTAGTCCCTCATTGAATTCCTCTTGGCCTGTCGTACATCAGCAAGCACCAAGTGCATTTGCGACACCACCTCTTTCGTCGTATCCAACTCCAACAATCGGATATCATCATCAACACCAACAACAACATTCAACGAATTCAAATTTCAATATGCATCATTATCAACGACCTCCTATTGATTCCTCTTGTCAATTGCCATCATCATCATCTTCGTCATCATGCATTTAATTGATACTTTTCGTCTTGCTTTCTAATACACATCTGATCAATTTTCTCTTACTGTTTATATTTCTTCTTTCTGAAGTTAAAGTGCTATATAAAAATTGCTCACTAGAGATTCATCTTTCTTCTCTTCTCTCTCATTTTAAGTCACTATCAGATCATCATTAGTAGAAACAAAAAAAGATATCATGTATGTTTATAGAGAAATAAATCTAAAATGTGTATGTTTGTATTTTCTTCGCAGCTAATTAGAACAATATGTCTACAGATGGTTTATTATCCATTTATCCAAGAGCACTTATGTGGGATGTATTAAATGAAAAAGATATAATCGGATAGTTGTAGATGAAAAGAACGAGAGATTATATTTGAGTCTAAGAGTAATGAACATTGTCATTTTTCCTTTTTCTTGTCGTTCTTTCAGATGGAATTAGAGTATGTTTTGTTCATTGAAGGCGAATGGGTGCACATTTTGATTATGAGTACACGGCGCCTTTCTACTGACACAAAATCATGTCGAAATCTTTTTCTACTTCATCATTATTACAATATAATGGAACAGAAGACAAGAGAATGATTTGATTCGTTTTGCTCATGAGAATACGACAAAATATGTGGCCTAATTTTTTCCCATTCGAAGATATTTTCATGCGTAGACGCGTGAATAGTTCACATGGTTAAATAGTTAATGAGATGGTGTAGAAGGAAGTCTACTATTTAAGTCTGATGCTATTTTTTATCTGGAATATCAAGCGCAGAAGTTACATGAGTATAATTGTGGGTTAAAAAGAATAAATGGTTGGTGTTAGTTTTGATATCGATGTTATGTTTAGTAGAGAGAAGAAATATGAATTTGATTAGATGTGTTTAGAAGAAAAATCAATTATCATCATATGTGTACATGACATGTTCGGTTGAGTGTGGAAAGTCGGAAATATGTTTTTTTTTATTGTCTTATATTTTGTTGCTTAAAATGTAAAACAAACACTTGAAGCCGGAGCAACAAGATCAGACATAAACGTGTGAAAACGGATAATGATTCGATCAAGAATAACAAAAAACTTGTTTCTTTCGCTTTTCTTTCGTTTCTTGTTGTTTGTTTAGTAACTTCGACCAAACAATGTAAAATATTTCGCTTTGTTTTTACATGCCGGATGACAACATTGTTGATTCTCGGCAAGTTTCTCTGGTTGTTCGAACGGAATACAGAGACCTTTAGCGCCCATAGCTGGTGCACCTTCTTCAACGACAGCATCCCTAGAGAAAAACAAACAGAAGTTGAGTAGATCGTATTTGTCGACATTATTTCGTCATACCGAGCACTATCTTGTTTAATATTATCTTCACATGATGGTTCGCCGCAGAATGGTGTTAACATGATACAAGAATTGTCAAGACCTTTCAAGAAACCAGCCCAATCTTTAACAACTACAATGTGACTATCAAGTTCGGCTTTAGCTCTATGAAAAAAAAAGTGAACATTGAGATAAAAAAAATGTTTTTAGAAATAAAAATTCTGCTCGTACTTAGCGTATAGATCGTTGTGAATTTGTTCGAGGATTTCACGTAGTTTAGTTTCACAGTTCTCAATGGGAATTGTTGATTTCGCTCCTGTATGACGGAGTACTACAGTTAATTGTGAACGAGATTTATCATTTGGACCGAATTCAACACGAATTGGAACGCCTAGAAAATAGAATAAATGAGATATTTATTTTGGATACAAATTAATTTCTCCTCACCTTTCATTTCCCATTGATTAAATTTCCATCCCGGTGCATAATTATCTCGATAATCACCATAAACACGAAGACCGGCTTTTTTCAATTTACCTTCAATTTCTTTCAATGTATTTACCAAAGCATCTTCATCTTCTTTCGATAGTGACGCTGTAATACCACATGGAACGATAACGATCTAAGAAAGGAACGCGAGTTGGACGATCGAATATGATGAGTTCATGTATACCTGATATTTAGCGATGCGTGGCGGTAAAACTAAACCTTTGTTGTCACCATGGGTCATGGTCATCACACCGATGGTTCGTGTTGTCAAGCCCCATGAATTTTGGTACACATATGTTTTAGCTTGTGTTTGTGGATCTTCGAACGTAATGTCAAACATTTTCGAGAAGTTTTGGCCTAAATGGTGTGATGTTGCAGCCTGAAAAGCAAAGTATTAGCGGAAGAATTATTGATCGAATTGACTTACTTGAATACCACGTCCACTAGCAGCAATGTAACCTTCGATGGTTGTTGTCCAGTCAGCACCAGCAAATTTTTCTTTTTCTGTTTTACGTCCTTTAATTACTGGTATGGCTAATAAATCTGAATACACTCGAGCGTACAAGTCGAGAATTTGGTAAACTTCTTCGGAAGCTTCTTTCTCTGTTGCCCATGCTGTATGACCTTCTTGCCAGAGAAACTCTCGCGTACGAAGAAATGGTTGTGGATTTTTGAATTCCCATCTCTAGAAGAATTTTTTTTAAATTCAATAAATGATTTCGATTCTTCTACATACCACAACATTGTTCCATTGATTCAATTTCAATGGAAGATCTCGATGCGAACGAATCCATTTAGCATACGCTGGATACATAATTGTTTCACTTGTTGGACGCACAGCAATTGGTTGAGCCAATTCACTGTCACCTGATTTGGTTACCCAAGCAACCTGAAAGATCAATCAATGCGAAATTTCGTTAACTCTTTCAGCATCTTCATACTTCTGGTGAAAAATCAGCAATATGGGTTTGTTCACGATGAAGTGCACTATGTGAAACAAACAATGGAAAATAGCAATTTTGCACGCCCATAGCCGCGATTTCTTCATCGACAAAAGCTTGTATTTGTTCCCAAAGAAAATAAGCCCATGGACGAAGAATATAACATCCAGATACATCATAGTTTTCAATCAATTCGCCCTTACGGACAACCTGAAATAATCATGATAGTTATCCTGAGAACATATTCCGGCAATCGCGCAACTTACTTGTCCGTACCATTCGGCAAGATTTTCTTCCTTCTTGACTTCAATGCCAAGTCTAAACAGACAGTTTATCTAAACTATTTTAAGTAATTATCAGTACATACTTCGTTTGTTTTTTGACGTCTGATGAACCTGATCCAGCCGCTTGTTCATTGTCAGTTGACTTAGCAGCAGCAGGCTTCTTTTCTTTTTCTTTACGTGCCGGAGCTGCGCCAGTCGATGGAACATCAGTACCCGTTAGGGTTTTGTATTGCTCTTTTAATTTCAATAATTCTTGCACGGCAGCTGTGACTTCATCCTTAAAAGAAACGCAAATGGCGATGAGAACAGCTATCTGGTTAACGTACTTTATTCTGATTAGGATCACCTTTTAATTGACGAACAAGATTCGCTTGTCCGTCGATACGAGATTTTAACTTTTCGACATCAACGTTTTCGTTCGAACTCATCTTTCCCTCGAATGCGTCGAATGAAGAATATGTGAAATCGTATACGTGATCAGTGACGTGTATATATGAATACGAACCAATCTGTCGTTTTCTCTTTCGTATTCGAAACTTTTATTTTTGAATCTTTTTCCATTTTTATACTATCGCTAGAGATCGCTACTTCTCGGATACTATAACGACTAAGTATTTTAACTTACTTTTGGTGCCGATTTATTTGCTTTGAGTTCACGCACTTTATCTCCTTGTTTTGTTATGTTTTCGAGAAGCTGTTCAGTTTCTGCAGATGTCGCTGTCGTTGTTGCCGTAGCACCAGCAGCAGCGGTGGCTGGAGCTGATGCTGGTTTCTTATTTTCCTTTTGTGTTGAACTTGATGACGCTGATGCTGATGCTGATGCACTCGCTGGTTTATAATCAGCACCAGTTAACTTTTTGTATTTCTCTTTTAAGGCTAAAAGTTCTTTGACTGCGCCATCCACTTCGTCCTAATGAGAAAAAGTTCGTTTCTTCGTCTGGTTTCATTATACAAAATATATTTACTTTTGGTGACGATTTATTGCCTTTCAAATTTCGAACTTTTTCACCTTGCTGAGTAATCTGTTCGACTAATTTATCGGCTTCAGGACTTGATACTACGGCTGCTGCAGTTGCTCCTGCCGCAGCTTTTGATTTATCTCCGGAAGCATTTGGATCAGTCGATTTCAATGATGTTGGCTTTTCTTTAGTACCTCCGTCCGGAATATTCAGAAGAATACATGGTTGTTTATTATCAGCATTGTATGGACTGTCGCAGATATAATAACCTTTGCGAAGGATTTGAATAATATCTCCTTTCTTCAATTGAGCCATATCTGGTTCACCGATGACGTCATATTTAGACTAAAGTGAAGAAACAGAGAATAAAAGAAAATAGAAAGAAAGATGTTTCCTATACTTTTGATCCATAGTTAACGAAGTTCTCGAATGTATCGCCTTCATCGAGTTTTGCTTTTGTCATGATATTATCATAATGAATGCAGGTCACCGGTGTCAATGGTGCTTGACTTGTTTCAGCAAGCCATGTTAATTTGAGAGTATTCTTAAAATCTTTATTATCCAATTGAGTTTCACCTTCGATCAATTCGATTTCACCGGCATTGTTCCTGAACAAAAGAGACGATATGTTGTTCATTGCTTTTCTTCTTGTGTAAACTTACTTTTTAACATGATTAATCTTGATGTTACCCCAATTCATCAACGTAACAATCTGTCCGTCAGTGATTTGTACAGCATCATCCTTTTCAATCAGTACTGTTGGACCAGAATAGACATTCTTCATACCAATGCTTGGATCTTTTGGATGTTTTTGATGTTGATTACACTCTTCCTTCGTAACATTCTTCAAATGTAACTTGACTAGTTGATTTTTCAATAGAGCAGTATAACGTGGTGCTACAGGATCGATTTGTTTCTTATTGAATGCCCAGATCTTATCCCAGTCCATTAAAACGACTGATCGTGATGAACCTTGAGCGATGATAAATTGTCGAAGACCTTCAACAGTCATACCGCGACGAAGAATACCACGTACAGTTGGCAAACGTGGATCATTCCAACCATCGACAATTTTCTCATTGACAAACCATGTTAATTTACGTTTTGATAGCACTGTATATTGCATGTTCAAACGTGCATATTCATAAATAAATGGTTTGCGAAGACCTTAACAGAAATTTCTTTAAACTAAGCGGCAAATATATGTAGGTTGTGAACTATTTACCAAGAGCATCAAGAATCCAATAGTATTGCTCATCTCGATCATGATATTCAGTTGTTCGAAGTGCATGAGTAACTAAATAGATACTGATAAGTTAAAAAATAATTCTTGAACGTACTTTCACTAACCTCCTTCAACGCTATCAACAATTGGACAAGCAAAATCGTAAGTCGGATAAACCCTATGAAGAGAAAAACATACGACCCAGACAGACAAGACCCTTAAAAAAACGTGTAAAAACGCGTTGAAAATTCATTAACGCGTAAAAAAAACGGGAAAAGCGCACATTTTCAGGCACAAAAATGCGTTAAAAACTAAGTTTATACGCGTTTGTCTGCGTGAAAATATGCGTTTTTCCTGGTTTTTACGCGGTAATGGTTTAACCCGTAAAA